>JBAKBP010030264.1:0-25972 GCA_037953745.1 Lithodes maja | reverse complement strand
CGTTGCCGGCACCCCCTACACTACTGATGATGATATTTTTATTATTCAGGCACAGTCACCGTTATTTATTAGCATTTCAGCTTGTAGGGCACTACATATCATCCCTCCCGACTTCCCCACACCTACCCCCTGCATGGCCGCCCACACAGCCCAACCACCACCCACCTTGACCAGGACCCCTCCACCACACCGGCCCACTTCCCTCCCCTTCCCACCTAACGACCTGCACCTGTCTGACCTTCGTGACTGGTTCTTGTCACAGTTTGCATCTTCAGCATTTAACACCACCAGCGGCCCACTCCCCACGATGTCTGGCCCTCCCATGCACATCCACATCAAGCCTGGCACATCTCCACGTGCCGTGCACACCCCTGCCCCTATACCACATCATTGGAAGGCCCAGGTCAAAGCAGATCTCGACAGGGACGTCGCACTGGGCATTATTGAGCCTGTCCCCATCGGTACCCCTACTACCTGGTGTTCTAGGATGGTGGTGGTCGCCAAGAAAACTGGACAACCCCGCCGTACAGTTGACCTGCAGGCACTCAACCACGCCTGCCTTCGGGAGACACATCACACCCCGAGCCCATTCAACTTGGCCCAATCCATCCCTGCGGCACTCGTAAGACGGTCCTTGACGCCTGGAATGGATACCATGCTGTTCTACTCGACGAATCCAGCAGGGAGGCTACGACTTTTATCACAGAATTTGGGCGTTACAGGTATATCAGGGCCCCTCAAGGTTACTTGGCAGCTGGCGACGCCTATACCCGACGCTTCGACGCAATCATACAGGCTGTCCCTCGTAAGGTGAAGTGTGTCGACGACTCCCTTTTGTGGGACTCTTCAGTCGAGGAGGCATTTTGGCACACTTTTGATTACCTGGCCCTCTGTGCAACCAACGGTGTCACTTTCAACCCTGACAAGTTTACCTTCGCCGCCCCTTCAGTTGACTTCGCCGGACTCACCATCACAGACACTGGAATTAAGCCATGCACGTCCATGATTAAGGCCATCCGTGACTTTCCCACGCCCACAGACATCACGGGAGCCCGGTCGTGGTTTGGTCTCGTTGAACAGGTCGCCTGGGCCTTCAGCATCAAACCGGAAATGGCGCCCTTCCGGGAATTTGTGCAGTCCAAAACCCCCTTCCACTGGGATGAGGCACTCGACCGTACCTTTGCCACATCTAAGGACCACATCACACACCTGGTGGAGGAAGGGGTCTGCTCCTTCGAGATCGGCAGACCCACGTGCCTCGCCACAGACTGGAGCAAAACCGGCCTTGGCTTCCTCCTACTCCAACAACATTGTTCCTGCCCCACCGCATCTGCCCCCACCTGTTGCAAGGTCGGTTGGAAACTTATCTTCGCCGGCTCCCGTTTTACCACACCTGCGGAGTCCCACTACGCACCCGTCGAAGGCGAGGCTTTAGCAGTGGCTGACGCCCTTGACAGATGCAGAATGTTTGTCCTGGGCTGCCCTGACCTCGTCGTCGTCGTGGACCACAGACCTCTACTGCACATCCTTAACGACCGGTCCCTTGACAACATACCAAACCCTCGCCTGTTCAAGATTAAGGAACGTACCCTACGATACCAGTTCATCATTCAACATACGCCTGGCAAATGGCACCGCGGCCCTGACGCTGTCTCCCGCTACCCGACCAGGCCCTCCGCGGACGCCCATGATGTGCATAGTGCGGCCGCCAGCGAGCTCGATATCCACTCAGTTGCCTTGGCCTCCCTCACCATGCTCGCCGCCATACCTGACCCAGTTGTATCATGGTCTGACCTTAAATCTGCCGGCCAACAAGACAGCGAGTATACCTCCCTTCTTCAGACCATCCCCGAGGGCTTCCCGGACTCCAGAGAGGCGACCGCCCCACAACTACGACAGTTCTGGGGTGTTAGAGACCGCCTCACTTCCGTCGACGGGGTAGCCCTCATGGATCAACGACCAGTCATCCCCCATCATCTTCGGTCCAGAGTTCTCGAGGCCCTTCACTCAGCTCATCAGGGTATGACTGGCATGAAGGCCCGTGCACGTGCGAGTGTTTACTGGCCAGGTATTGACAAGGCCCTACGCAACTGCCTGGATACCTGCCACTACTGCCGCGCCCACGCCCCGTCCCAGCCGAAAGAGCCACTCATGTCATCTGACCCACCCCAATGGCCATACGACCAGGTAGCCGCCGATTTTTTTCAGCACCAGGGCAAACACTACCTGGTCTACGTCGATCGCTTCTCCAGCAATGTCCACATCTTCTACCTGCCACCAGGTAAATGTGATGCTCACCACCTCATCTCGGCGTGCAGTACCCTCTTCACCCACTACGGAGCACCCCGGGTACTGGCGAGCGATGGTGGGCCCCAGTTCACAGCCGGGGACTTCCAAGAATTCCTGGCACATTGGGGTGTGTCACAGCGGGTCAGCTCTGCGTTCTACCCTCAGTCTAATGGCCGCGCCGAGCTGGCTGTTAAAGCAGCCCGCCGCATCATCGCGGACTGTACATCCCCCACTGGCTCTCTAGACAACAACGCCGCAGCCCGCGCCCTCCTCCAATACAGGAACACACCCCTCTCGACCATTGACAAGTCACCAGCTCAACTTCTCTTCGGCAGGACCCTACGGGACCACGTCCCCTGCAATCCTGCACTTCTCCACCTCCACCCCCACTGGCTTCTCTCGGCCGAAGCTCGTGAGGCAGCCCTTTTTCACCGTAACGCTGCCCTAGCCACATACTATAATGCTTCAGCCCGGCCTTTATCACCACTCCACGTCGGTGACCGGGTCTCCGTCCAGAACCAGGGGGGCAACAACCCGACACGGTGGAACAAGACTGGCACTGTAGTGGAGGTGCATCCACACCGCCAGTATACCATCCGGGTGGATGGGTCGGGGCGAGCCACGCTCCGCAACCGCCGCTTCCTACGACAGCTTCGTCTACCGCCCTCCACTCAACCTACACCGCCCGACTCCACCATCGCCTCGTCGGACGCCAATAGGGGGGGGGGGGAGATATAATAATAATGTATACACCACTATTGTCCAACACCATATGGCACCACAGACACTTTAGACTTGCGGGCACCTCTGGCACCCAGGCCTGTGGAGGCAGCAAGTCCTTCAGTTCACACCAGACTCTCACATAACCAACCAGCGTCTCGGCGCTCCTGTACTCAACCCTAGCCAATAAAGGATTGAAGAGTACTGGTGTTATATCTCCATTCATCTTTATTATACTTATGCATTGTACCACGAGATTGGACAGAGCCCTGAGGAACACTGGAGTTGATAGGATGAGGAAGTGAGCGATGGCCGTCCACAACCGCAGCTATGGAATGGCCGGAAAGGAAATTAGAGACAAAGGCACAGATGGAGGGATAGAAACTGAAGGAGGGTACTTTAGAAATTATAGATTTGTGCCAGACTCTATCTAAGGCCTTCGATATGTCTAGTGCAATAGTAAAGGTCTCACCGAAGTCCCGAAAGGAAGATATCTTACAGAGTTAGTAAGATATGAAAGAAGACCACCAGTAGAGCGACCCTTAAGGAAGCCATACTGGCGATCTGAGAGCAGATTATGAGAAGAGAAATGCTTAAGAAATTTGGAAGCACGAATAGTTTAAAAAACTTTAAAGATACAAGAGATGAGAGCAATTGGACGATAGTTGGAGGGTTGAGAGCGGTCACCCTTCTTTGGGACAGGTTGAATGAGAGCGAACTTCTAGCATGAAGGGAAGACATTAGAGGAGAGACAGAGACGAAAGAGTTTGCCTAGGCAGGGAGTCAGCACGGAAGCATAGTTTTTTAGTGCAACAGGAGGAACACCGTCCGGACCGTACGCCTTCTTAGTATTAAGCCCAGAGAGGGTAGAAAGTACATCTTTAGAAGAGATTAGGATATGAGGCATAAGTAGGAGAGAGGGGGGGGGGGGGGGGTGGAGAAGGATGAATAGCACAAGAATCATCCAAGGTGGAGTTTTTAGCAAAAGTTTGAGCGAAGAGTTCAGCTGAGTGGGTGAAGTAGCCTGAGTCAATGCACCATTATCAACATTATAACTCACTTTACCACTACCAAAACTTATCGTAGCCAATTTGTACATGGATCGGATCGCATTCTAATTTGTTATTCAAATTTCCAGAAGTTCAGCCAAGTGATTGGCATGGTTGTGCGCTTTGGTCAAAACCTCCACAACACGCAATACGCGGTCCGGAGCACCAGAGGATTAATTGCCCTTTTTATACCAATTCACCATTTGCCAGTTTCAAGCTATGAGGAAGTTGGAGCCGTGAACATCGATATTAAAGGGAAATGCACTAATAATGAGGGTTTCTGATGGATACAAAATATGATCAACTTGGTTTTATGTATTTATATAAGTATTATGACCGTATTTTAGCTGATAATTCTGCTAAATATTGATGGCCACAGCTCCAACTTCCTTATAGACCAAAACTCGCAAGTGGTCAATTATTTTTTAGAGTGTGCATACCTTCATTAAATCTTTACATATTATTTTTCCAGCGCAGAAAATGGTTGGTGTTGTTGCTGTTGTTGTTGTTGTTGTTGTGTTGGCTGTGTGTTCTGGAAGACTCAGTCAGCATGTCCTGCCCTCTAAAACGCTTATCAAGGTATTATTATTATAAATATTATTATTATTATTATTATTATTATTATTATTATTAATGTTATCATAAGGTAAATAAACACTGACAATTTATTTGGATATTTAAGGGGACATGGGCCGTTTTTCTCCACCACTTTCTCCCTCGTGTTTAGCCCCATTAGTTTTGAGATTTAAAGACGTTCGGCACATTAGTTTGGCGATTTTAACACCTTTCACCCCATTTCGTGGTTAATTTTAAGGCCTTTCGTGCCATTTACCTATCGCTTTTTTCCTGGCGAGCGAGAGCGAGCCTGTAATTTTAAGAGGAACCGGCCTTTGGCCGGACCATTTTTCTTCCGAAAAATGTACAAATTTATCTTGAAGGGGGGTCTGGGTTTTTTTTTTAAAGTTTGATGGAGGTCTAGCGAGCAAACTAAGAAATAAATGAATAACTGAATAAATGAACCAAAGAACCAGCCCATCTCCCCTTAATATATGTTGTCTATGTTTTCGATCCTTGCTATTATATATTAGTGTGGTAATTGGACACGGATTTTTACACTATAATCTGCCTTTTATGTGACGATTCTTTACAGTTTCGGAAGGGTCTCTTTTAATCTAGCTCCCACACGTTCTTCCTAAGCTGAATAAAATCGTCTAAGAATAGCTAGACTAAACTGTCAATACGTGTCATAATCCTTAAGGGGGGTCACCGGCTTTTTTGTTATCTTTCTCTCCTTTTCTCTCTTTCCCTGGCTTGTATCCATTCGGCCCCATTCAGTCAACTGTTTTAAGACTTTTATCCCCATCCAGGTATCGATTTCTTCCTGGCGAGCGATAGCGAGCCAGCATTGTATGGAGAAATCCGGCTTCGCCGGAGAAATTTTTCTATCGAAAAATTTACAAATTTAGCTTGATGTCAAAACAAAAATATATATATGCTGGCTCGCTACCTCTCGCCAGGAAAATATTGACACCTAGATGGGGGTAAACGTCTTAAAACAGTAGGCTGAATGGGGCCGAATGGATACAAGCCAAAAAGAGAGGAAGAGAGAGAGGGAAAAAAAGCGAGGTGGACTCCCTTAACCTCTGAAGTGCGCACCACGGGGGTAATTGAAAACGTCCCCCTGTGCTGACGTATTTGAGGTGTTTCCGTCACTAAAATATTCATTGTACCATTAATAGCATTAATAATTATCCATATGCGCCTATTATGGGTTGATTATAAAGGTATTAACCTGAAACAACAATAAAACGAGTGAAAACAGCGTTTGGATGGTCAAAATCGGAGATATAGCCCGCGAGTTGTATAATGTATGGGTGAGGCAAGCTACCTTCCCGCCAATTTCCCCCAAGGCCACTGAGACACAGTCGATCATCGATACTCTCTCTCTCTCTCTCTTGCACTCGATTGCCATCAGTGATGACAACACCCTGCTTGCAACTCGCTAATGTTAGCACGAAAATATACCTCAGAATAAGGGAATAATAGGGAAAATAGGTGATAACTGAAGGATAGGAGGAAAGTGGGGAAGGAGGGGAGGTAGAGGACTGAGATTTTGCATGGCCCAGGGGCCAAACAAAAATAACAAAATAAAAATATTTTTTTTTTTTTTTTTCGATGTCAAAAGTTGATTTTTAATTTTACTTACTCAGGAGAGTCTTCCCGCAGTCCGCCGGGGGAACTCTTAAGAGTCTCCCCGCAGCTCCCGGGTTAAAGGGCAAACATTTCTCCTCATTCCAGCATATTTTCCATGTAAACCTAATTGACCACTTGCGAGTTTCAGGCTATAAGGAAGTTGGAGCTGTCGACATAGATATAAAACAGAAATGCAATAATAATGTAGGTTTTTGGTGGATAGAAAGTGTGTTGAATTGGGTTTTATGTATTTATGAATGTACTACAACCATATTATAGCTGGTAGTTCTGCTAAATATCAAATATCAAAGTCTACAGCTCCAACTTCCTTATAGCATGAAACTCGCAAGTGGTCAATTGCTCAAAGGATATCTTATTGGACCTCCCTTGTTTCCTTCCATTAGTTTAGCGATAAAAAGACGTTTCGCCCTATTCACGTGTCTTTTTATTTTTGTTTCTGGGCGAGCAATAGCGTGCCTGTAAGTTAAGGGAGCCCAGACGGTATTGTGCAGCATAATTTACTGGTTCGGCTCAATGGTTTAAGGAGGGGTTTAGTTTGCTCTCTAAACCTCTATCAAACTTAAAAATACACCCACAAGACCCCCCTGCAATATAAGTTTGTACTTTTTTCGGTAGAAAAATGTCCCGGCCGAAGGCCGCTTCCTCTTCAAATAATATAGGCTCGCTATCGCTCGGCAGGAAAAAAATTGACACCTAAATGGCACGAAAGGTCTTAATATTGGCAAAGAAATGGGGCAAAAGGTCTGAAAATCGCCAAACTAGTTGGGCGAATGTCTTGAAATCTCCTAACTAATAGGGCTAAACATGAGGGCGGAGGAGGACTCGAAAAACCAACTGCCTCCCCTTAAAAGAGCTAGCCTTATTTTTACCTCAATAGTCTTTATTCATCTAAGGGGAGATGGGCCGGTTTTATGGACATCTTTCTCCCTCATGTTTATCCCTATTAGTTTTCAGATGTTAAGATGTTTGCCCCATCAGTTAGTTGATTTTAAGACCCTTCGCCCCATTTCGTCGACAATATTTAGAACGTTCGTGCTAGTTAGGTGTCGATTTTTTCCCTGGCGAACGATAGTAAACCTGTAATGTTGGAAGAACCGGCCTACCGAAAAATGTACAAATTAATCTAGAAGGGGGATCTAATGGATGTTTTGTTTTTAATGTCATGGAGGTCTAGGGAGGAAACTAGAAAAATAATGAATACATGCAAAAAACGCCCAAAAAGTGAACCATCCCCCCTTAAGATAAACCTGTCTCCTTTTAATAGTTTTTAATAGTTATAGAGGTTAAGGGAGCCCACCTCGCTTGTTTTCTCTCTCTCTCCCTCTCTCTTTAGCTAGTATTCATTCGGCCCCATTCAGCCTACTGTTATAAGATATTTTACCCCCATCCATGTGTCAATGTTTTCCTGGCGAGCGGTAGCGAGCCAGCATATATATATATATATATATATATTTGTTTTGCCAGCAAGCTAAATTTGTAAATTTTTCGATAGAAAAATTTCTCCGGCGAAGCCGGATTTCTCCATACAATGCTGGCTCGCTATCGCTCGCCAGGAATAAATCGACACCTAAATGGGTCGAAACGTTTTAAAACAGTTGGCTGAATGGGGCCGAATGGACACAAGCCAGGGAAAGAGAGAAAAGGAGAGAAAGATAAAAACAAAAATAAAAACGGTGACCCTCTTTACACGACTTTGGCCTCCGTATTTGAAGCAGTAACTATAACATGACACTACTGTAAAGGGAGGATGGTTCACTTTGGTCTCCGTATTTGAAGCAGTAACTATAACATGACACTACTGTAAAGGGAGGATGGTTCACTTTGGTCTCCGTATTTGAAGCAGTAACTATAACATGACACTACTGTAAAGGGAGGATGGTTCACTTTGGTCTCCGTATTTGAAGCAGTAACTATAACATGACACTACTGTAAAGGGAGGATGGTTCACTTTGGTCTCCGTATTTGAAGCAGTAACTATAACATGACACTACTGTAAAGGGAGGATGGTTCACTTTGGTCTCCGTATTTGAAGCAGTAACTATAACATGACACTACTGTAAAGGGAGGATGGTTCACTTTGGTCTCCGTATTTGAAGCAGTAACTATAACATGACACTACTGTAAAGGGAGGATGGTTCACTTTGGTCTCCGTATTTGAAGCAGTAACTATAACATGACACTACTGTAAAGGGAGGATGGTTCACTTTGGTCTCCGTATTTGAAGCAGTAACTATAACATGACACTACTGTAAAGGGAGGATGGTTCACTTTGGTCTCCGTATTTGAAGCAGTAACTATAACATGACACTACTGTAAAGGGAGGATGGTTCACTTTGGTCTCCGTATTTGAAGCAGTAACTATAACATGACACTACTGTAAAGGGAGGATGGTTCACTTTGGTCTCCGTATTTGAAGCAGTAACTATAACATGACACTACTGTAAAGGGAGGATGGTTCACTTTGGTCTCCGTATTTGAAGCAGTAACTATAACATGACACTACTGTAAAGGGAGGATGGTTCACTTTGGTCTCCGTATTTGAAGCAGTAACTATAACATGACACTACTGTAAAGGGAGGATGGTTCACTTTGGTCTCCGTATTTGAAGCAGTAACTATAACATGACACTACTGTAAAGGGAGGATGGTTCACTTTGGTCTCCGTATTTGAAGCAGTAACTATAACATGACACTACTGTAAAGGGAGGATGGTTCACTTTGGTCTCCGTATTTGAAGCAGTAACTATAACATGACACTACTGTAAAGGGAGGATGGTTCACTTTGGTCTCCGTATTTGAAGCAGTAACTATAACATGACACTACTGTAAAGGGAGGATGGTTCACTTTGGTCTCCGTATTTGAAGCAGTAACTATAACATGACACTACTGTAAAGGGAGGATGGTTCACTTTGGTCTCCGTATTTGAAGCAGTAACTATAACATGACACTACTGTAAAGGGAGGATGGTTCACTTTGGTCTCCGTATTTGAAGCAGTAACTATAACATGACACTACTGTAAAGGGAGGATGGTTCACTTTGGTCTCCGTATTTGAAGCAGTAACTATAACATGACACTACTGTAAAGGGAGGATGGTTCACTTTGGTCTCCATATTTGAAGCAGTAACTATAACATGACACTACTGTAAAGGGAGGATGGTTCACTTTGGTCTCCGTATTTGAAGCAGTAACTATAACATGACACTACTGTAAAGGGAGGATGGTTCACTTTGGTCTCCGTATTTGAAGCAGTAACTATAACATGACACTACTGTAAAGGGAGGATGGTTCACTTTGGTCTCCGTATTTGAAGCAGTAACTATAACATGACACTACTGTAAAGGGAGGATGGTTCACTTTGGTCTCCGTATTTGAAGCAGTAACTATAACATGACACTACTGTAAAGGGAGGATGGTTCACTTTGGTCTCCGTATTTGAAGCAGTAACTATAACATGACACTACTGTAAAGGGAGGATGGTTCACTTTGGTCTCCGTATTTGAAGCAGTAACTATAACATGACACTACTGTAAAGGGAGGATGGTTCACTTTGGTCTCCATATTTGAAGCAGTAACTATAACATGACACTACTGTAAAGGGAGGATGGTTCACTTTGGTCTCCGTATTTGAAGCAGTAACTATAACATGACACTACTGTAAAGGGAGGATGGTTCACTTTGGTCTCCGTATTTGAAGCAGTAACTATAACATGACACTACTGTAAAGGGAGGATGGTTCACTTTGGTCTCCGTATTTGAAGCAGTAACTATAACATGACACTACTGTAAAGGGAGGATGGTTCACTTTGGTCTCCGTATTTGAAGCAGTAACTATAACATGACACTACTGTAAAGGGAGGATGGTTCACTTTGGTCTCCGTATTTGAAGCAGTAACTATAACATGACACTACTGTAAAGGGAGGATGGTTCACTTTGGTCTCCGTATTTGAAGCAGTAACTATAACATGACACTACTGTAAAGGGAGGATGGTTCACTTTGGTCTCCGTATTTGAAGCAGTAACTATAACATGACACTACTGTAAAGGGAGGATGGTTCACTTTGGTCTCCGTATTTGAAGCAGTAACTATAACATGACACTACTGTAAAGGGAGGATGGTTCACTTTGGTCTCCGTATTTGAAGCAGTAACTATAACATGACACTACTGTAAAGGGAGGATGGTTCACTTTGGTCTCCGTATTTGAAGCAGTAACTATAACATGACACTACTGTAAAGGGAGGATGGTTCACTTTGGTCTCCGTATTTGAAGCAGTAACTATAACATGACACTACTGTAAAGGGAGGATGGTTCACTTTTTGGCTGATTTTTGCATGTATTCATTATTGTTCTAGTTTCCTCCCTAGACCTCCATCATATTAAAAAAAAAAAAAACATCCATTAGATCCCCCTTCTAGATTAATTTGTACATTTTTCGGTAGAAAAATTTCCAGGCCGAAGACCGGTTCTTCCAACATTACAGGCTCACTATCGTTCGCCAGGGAAAAACTCGACACCTAAATAGCACGAAAGGTCTAAATATTGACGAAGAAATGGGGCGAAAGGTCTTAAAATCGACTAACTAATGGAGCAAGCATCTTAAAATCTGAAAACTAATGGGGCTAAACATAAGGGAGAAAGTGGTCGAGAAAACGGGCCCATCCCCCCTTAAGGGAGAATGGTCGGTTTTTCTGGGCCCCCTTCTCCCTCATGTTTAATCCCATTCTTTGTTCATATTTTAAGACTTTGGCTCATTAGTTTGGCGATTTGAAGACCTTTCACCTCATTTCTTTGTCAATATAAAGACCTTTTGTGCTATTTAGGTGTCAAACAAAATCCTGGCGAGCGAAAGCGAGCCTGTAAGTTTAGAGGAATCGGCCTTCGGCCAGGACATTTTTCTGTCGAAAAATGTACAAATTTATCTTGAAGGGGTGTCTTGAGGTATTTTTTTTAAGCTTGATGGAGGTCTAAGGAAGAAAATAAAAAGAATAATAAAAATATATATAGGTAAGCAAATGACCATTTCACCACCAGCGACGTGTGTCATATTGTATTCTAGCTATATTTAGACGATATTATGCAGCTTAGGAAGGATCTGTGGTAGGTAAAAGGGTTGGTTGAGATAGTTTGAGGCCCTATTCAAGCTAGAGGTCCTTCCTAAGCTGACTAAACTCGTCTAATAGTTGCCTGAATACGATGAAAAGGACGTCCCCGGTACTGTATGGGATAATAAGCCCCTCTCCCGTTATAAGGGGAGGCAGACCGGTTTTCTGGTCCCCCTTCTCCCTAATGTTTAGCCCCACTAGTTTTGAGATTATAAGTCGTTCGGCCCATTAGTTTGGCGATTTTAACACCTTTCTCCCCGTTTCGTTGTCAATTTTAAGACCTTTCGTGCCATTTAGGTGTCGATTATTTCCTGGCCAGCGATAGCGAGCCTGCAATTTTAAGAGGAAATGGCCTTCGGCCAGGACATTTTTCTACCGAAAAATGTACAAATTTATCTTGAAGGGGGGTCTAGGGGTGTTTTTCTAAGCTTGATGGAGGTCTAGGGAGGAAACTAAACAAATATATAAAACAATGAACTAATAGACCAAACAAACGGCCAGTCTCCCCTTAACAATAAATAATGTGTGTATGATTGTTTGTTTGTCGCCAGGTGTCAGTGCCCAAGTTTATCGATGAGTTTGATTACTGTCACCTGGATTCGATCCCCATGCTCCGGCCCGACAAATTCACCTGCCTCCACCACTGCCAAAAGCGTCCAGATTGTCGTCTCTTCTGTCTCAAAGGTAAAGCCGAAAAATGTACAAATTAATCTAGAAGGGGGATCTAATGGAAGTTTTTTTAAGTTTGATGGCGGCCTATGGAGGAAACTAGAACAAAATAATACCAAATCAAATCCGCTATATATATATATATATATATATATACGTGCATACGTGCACAACAAACTCACTTGCTCTCGTGTTCCCAATTTCGACTCCTCTGAATTCTCAACTTTATGGCTCAAACTTTCCTGTCATTCTCTTACTAAATATTTCTGTGCTGTCTATCTTTCCCCTAACTCTACCAACTTTCTCAAATTCTTTGACTATTTAAACTCTACAGTGGAACACATTCTATCCATTTCTCCTTTCTCAGAAATCTCCATCTTAGGAGATTTCAACGTTCACCACTGCCAATGGCTATCCTCTCACACTACTGAGCCAGCTGGTGAACAAGCCTACGTCTTTTCTATCCTAAATGACCTACAGCAGTTAGTTCAGCAACCCACCCGTATCCCGGATCGCATCGGAGATCGGCCCAACATTCTTGACTTGTTTCTAATTTCTAACCCTTCTTCTTATACTGTCAATCTTTTCTCTCCTTTGGGCTCCTCCGACCATAAACTTATCTCTGTCACCTGTCCTATCTCTCCAGTACGGCCCCCCGATCCTCCTAACCGGCGGCGCTTGTGGCACTTCGGCGCTGCCGACTGGGAGGCTCTCCGGCAGTACTTCTTTGATTTCCCATGGAATGATTTCTGCTTCCATGGCCGGGGACCCTCGGAGAGTGCTGAATGCATTACCGAGGTAATCCTATCGGGCATGGAAGCATACATTCCATTCTCTTTCTCTCAGACTAATGCCAAAAAATCTTGGTTTACTCACGCCTGTTCTACTGCTGTCCGCAATAAGGAGGAAGCATTCAAACGGAACCAACGCCTTAAAATTCAAGACTCTCATTCTTCCTATGTTTCTGCCCGGAATCAAGCCAAATCTGTTCTTCGACTTGCCAACCACTCTTTCATCAATAATAAATGCACTAAACTATCCAACTCTAGCTCTTTCCAAACTTTCTGGCATCTAGCCAAAAACCTCTCCAACAATTTCTCTTCCTCGTCTTTCCCTCCCCTTTTCCACTCTGATGGCACAACCATCACTTCTTCCTCTGACAAAGCTAAACTCTTCGCTCAAACTTTTGCTAGAAACTCCACCTTGGATGATTCCGGTGCTATTCCTCTCTCTCCACCCTCCTCTCTCTTACTTATGCCTAATATCCTAATCTCTTCTAAAGATGTACTTTCTACCCTCTCTGGGCTTAATACTAATAAGGCGTACGGTCCGGACCGTGTTCCTCCTGTTGTTCCCAAAAACTGTGCTTCCGTGCTGACTCCCTGCCTAGGCAAACTCTTTCGTCTTTGTCTATCGTCTAACGTCTTCCCTTCATGCTGGAAATTTGCTCACATTCAACCTGTCCCAAAGAAGGGTGACCACTCTCAACCCTCCAACTATCGTCCAATTGCTCTCATATCTTGACTTTCTAAAGTTTTTGAAACTATTCTTGCTTCCAAATTTCTTAAGCATTTCTCTTCTCATAATCTGCTCTCAGATCGCCAGTATGGCTTCCTTAAGGGTAGCTCTACTGGTGATCTTCTTTCATATCTTACTAACTCTTGGTCATTCTCCTTTCGGGAATTCGGCGAGACTTTTTCTATTGCACTAGACATATCGAAAGCCTTCGATAGAGTCTGGCACAAATCTTTAATTTCTAAACTACCCTCCTTCGGTATCTATCCCTCCATCTGTGCCTTTGTCTATAATTTCCTTTCCGGCCATTCCATAGCCGTGGTTGTGGACGGCCATTGTTCACTTCCTCACCCTATAAACTCCGGTGTTCCTCAGGGCTCTGTCCTATCTCCTATTCTCTTTCTAATTTTTATAAATGATCTCAACTGTACCTCAATTCCCATCCATTCATACGCAGATGACTCAACCTTACACTACTCCATTAGTTTTTCAGAACGCCCCAGCCAGCAATCCCTCAACGACAAACGTAATGAAGCCATAGAACTCTTAAATTCCGATCTAAATACTATCTCCAATTGGGACAGAGAAAACCTTGTTACCTTTAATGCTTCCAAAACCTAATTTCTCCATCTATCTACCCGTAAGGAACTCCCAGCGGACTATCCCTTATTCTTCAACAATACAAAAATCAATCCTTCATCTTCTCTCAATATTCTTGGTGTCTCTTTTTCTTCTGCTCTCAGTTGGAAGGACCATATTACCAGCCTTGCTAAGGCAGCCTCCCAGAAGCTGGGTGTGCTCAACCGCCTTAGGGGGTTCTTTTCCCCTGCACAGCTTCTTGCTCTGGACAGGGGCATAGTGCGTCCTTGTATTGAGTATTGTTCACATGTGTGGGGAGGTTCCTCTCACACCGCTCTCCTAGACAAAGTTGAAAGGAAGGCCTTTCGTATCGTTAACTCCCGTCCACTCACCAACTCTCTGCAATCTCTCTCTCTCCGCCGCAATGTTGCATCTCTCTCGCTATTCTATCGCTACTATAATAATCAGTGTTCCTCAGAGCTTTCGCAGTGTATACCACCTCCTTTACGTAGGGCACGTGGTACCCGTCTTGCAACTCAATCCCACCCCTACTCTGTGCAACTCTCCAACCCAAGAGTGAAACGTTACTCTCAAACTTTCTTCTACTCAACAGCTGAGCTCTGGAACTCTCTCCCAGAATCATTCTGTCCCTCTTCCTATTACTTAAATTGCTTCATACTCCGTGTGTCCAGGCATTTTGGCTCGAACGTCCCTTGATTTTGGCCCTGTCACTCTTTCAACTATGGGGGAGGCACTCGCTATAGGCAGTTCTGCCTTTTGCCTCCCTCAATAACATATAAAAAAAAATATATATATATACAGTATATATATATATATATATATATATATATATATATATATATATATATATATATATATCCACCCGGAAACTACCCTTTCAAATACCAGGGGGACTGCTATCACCAGACACACCCCTATAACAGGGGGACTATTAACACCAGAGACAACCCTATTACATTATAGGGGACGAGTGGAGGAGGGGATGTACCCGAACTCTTCAGGGGAGCCCAGGGACCCTGACTCCTACATCAGGTGAAAGTGGGTCTAGGTTGTACCATTCAGGGCTGGGGACTGGTTAGTGTAGGAAGAGGACTTCCCCCACACTATAAAGGGGACCGTAGTGCAAGAGGTCCATGGAGGATGAGTTCAAGCAACCCGACTCCTCAGAGTTCCCCAGGATCCCCTTACACACCATAGTCAAACCCCACACCACCTACCCCTTCCCATCCTCCCCCACTTATGTTCTCTGTATTACTAACTCTTCTGTCTGTGTGTGGGGTATCTGAAATAGAAATCTCCAAACTCAGAAAACTCCACGAATTATTACCAATATTCTAATATAATAATGTGTGCCAGTTATGTGTCGATTTTGGCATGGCAAGTGATAGCCAGCCTATAGCTTAGGAGCAGCCGGCCTTAGGCCAGGACATTTTTATACCGAAATATGTACACATTTATCTCGAAGGGTGGTCTTGGGGGTATTTTAATAAGGTTGATGGAGGTATAGTGAGTAAAACCAGTGTCACATGAGCGCTTTTTCCGCCAATTTTCGATGAGCAACTTTTCTCTTGTAATATTTCGAGGCTTTCACATTGGGATCGGAAACTAGACTGAAGGTAGATATACATATGCTGTATATTATAATATATTATATATATATATATATATATATATATTGTGACGTTGACCACTCCGTTAGAACCGCATGGCTTGTCCTACAGTGACTCGCTAGGATCGCCAGGGCAGTGGATGGGGCTACAGTTTATGTATTCGAGTGTGCTTTATTTCATATGAAAGCTCGTGTCATGGGCAGTCCAGAAAGGCTCTTTGTTTTCGCCCATGTCAAGGCTTTATATATATAATTGTAAAGTATATGTTTTGTCATTAACTAGTAATGATAGAATCTGGGAGAGAGAGAGAGAGTAGAACGGAGTGAGGTGGCGCGCAGTGTTTTTTGTCCCGCTCGATGACGTCACGGCTGGCTGCCTCGCGGGGGTTGGTGGAGAGAGGTCCTTACCATGCTGCAAGCCTTGTGAGTGGTCGGTCGACTCGTAACCGTTAGTTTCCCACGCGGCTCGAGCTAGTGCGAAGTGTAATACTGGTTCCTCGCCACTCTCTCCCTCAGATCTGGTTTCTAGAACGCATCCATCTTTATCCCTTGCAACCTGTCCCCGCTCTTACCTGAGAATCTTTTCCTCGGCCTATCTCTCTCATTTTCCATATCTTTCACCACCTTTATTAACATTATATCCCCTCTGGTTAACTCTGCAAAATCAGCTTCATGCTGGCCAGTTGTATTGTGTGTTAAGGTCTGATATAACCAGTGGCGTAGCTAATGGGGGGGGGGGGGGGCGGGAGGGGGCTGTTTGAAATCGCCCCCTGGGCCCCCAAGAGAAGGGGGCCCCCAAATGGATCTGAAAATAATATTAATTATACTAATAGTATATACTGTATATATAAGTAATATTAATAATGAGTAAAAATAAACACCATGTGTGTTTTCTGATTTAACCTCTTTCTTTTCTTCTATCCTGCGACGTCATGGGTATTTAAAATTAGAAAAATAACGATCACTCCAGCAGTATTGATTTGGCGGTGCAAGGGGAAACATCGTCGCTCTTGCTCCTAGCCTCCTACCCGCCACTTGCTTAGGACGCACTGCCTATAGGTAGGCCTGATGATTATACTTTATATACATTACAAAATAGCACTATTGAGTTTGACAGTTGGTTAATATACTGTGTTTTTCGTAAGCATGTGTAAAGGAATAATAAGATATAGCCTAATTTGACAACAAGAAACATGGTGATTGTTAGTAAGTTGAGTGTATAATCGAAGATTAGGCCTACATACAATTATAAATAAATATATGAACCAAAAATTTCGGTAATATTTTTTTTTCGTGAACTGTAATGGTCAAATCGATAGCTATATTTCATAGATAACCTATGTACTTAACCTTGTGAGAAAGTTGAGTGGTATCAAAGATATTTGTAGAGTAGGCTAAACTTCTAAAGTGCTAAATATTTAGGCCTTGAAATTTGTAGGACTATGTTTTGGTCTCATATTTTTTTCTCGAACTGTAGGGGGCCTAACATAGCCTATACAATGTTTATGGTCTTACTAAACCTTAGCTTTATCGTGAAAAAGATGCATAGTCGCTTAATATTAGTCAATTAAGTATGGGTGCAATACATCAGCTAAAATAGAGCATAGCGAGGCAACATTAATGGTGTAGAGTGTAGGCTACCTTGGTTAGGCTATGAGCACTATGACTCATTCTTTCAAATTTAGACTGGATAACTTTTATTTATGCTACCATACGCCTTCCATATAGGCTATAGGCTATGGTGGCTGTACATATCAAGCCCAGGAACTGTGAAATAAGAAGGAACACAGTTGTGAGCATTGAATACTCGTTTGTAGGTTAATCTAAGCTAGCCCTTTGGCTGGTTCAGGGTCAGGTGCAAACGTTGGTAAGCTTTCTAACAAGTTACTGGGGTTCTCAAGAAGAGGCCCCCAGTATTGAGATTTGAGGTAATGCATAGCTTGATTAGGCCTACCAATGACGCCTATTTTAACTCCCTAACGCCAGTGGTGGGGTTGAAATAATATTTTAATGTTATCACGTTTCATGTACATTATTATTTTTTATTATTTTATCAGTATTATATTTTATATTCTTATTTCAGACATGCCTAATGAACGACAAAGAGAAAGAGTTCATCAAAGTGGTATATGTTTTACAGTATTGTACCATCCATTGTACATGTATTCCTAATCCATTAGATAACGGTGATATAATAATTAATTGTATATTAAATTATTACCAGTACCCCACTATTGAGTCCTGGATATCGTCAAAACGCACCTAGGTAGCATTATTATTCTAAAATTTTCTCGGGGGGGGCTTACAGCGCCCCCCCGAACCCCCCAGCTGATTAGGCTCGCTTCGCTCGCCACCCCCACCCCCTTCTATAATAAGCAAACTATGGAGGGGGCCCCTCCAGGCACCAAGCCCCCCATGGCCTCCAAATCTCTAGCTACGCCCCTGTCTAGGGAGCAAACTAAAAACCTCCCCTTATCCCGTGATGTTGAGCAACTAGGGAGCCCTCTATCGTATTGTCCAAGGTTCAGGTTTTAGTAACTATACAAAAGCCTGCAGTAATAAGGGGTATCAATTTTAGAACCTTTTTTTATTGAAATTATCTGCAATGTAGTTTATGAATATATATACTTCTGAATTTGTTAAGGCAGGGGGAGATTGTAATGCAGTGGCGTGTACTGTTATTGACCCTTCCTGATTTTTTTTCTATGCGAGTGAGGGAGACAAAAGGCAGAACTGCCTGTATCGAGTGCCTCTCCCAAAGTCGAAAGAGTGACGGGGCCAAAATCAAGGGACGTTAGAGCCAAAATGCCAGGACACACTGAGTTTGAAGCCATTTAAGTCATATGATCCTAAGTTGTGCCCTACCTATAGAAGTTCAAAGTTTATAATTTATAGTAAAAGTAAACCATCCACTGACTAAATTCCACAATATTATTATTAAACCTTTAAAGCACAGGGCGCAATTTGCGCCCTTTCTGGGATACTTAAAAGCCTTTGTGACCATCAGGGGTGTTTAGAAACTGTTGCTTCAACCTCTGCAGATGTTAAGTGAACTGTGGGCATTAAACTAATTTTGGAGATAATTATGAGATTGATTACCATTTCTGAATGCAAATAAGGTATTTGTAAATAACCCTATGTTTTAGTATTAATACAGTATATGGAACACCAGAATTTGTTCAAGAGGACCAAACTCTAAATACACAACTTAAACAAATAGATTATCATAATATAATGGATACAGTATAATGTATGGGATAGGCTAAGGGAACTTTGAGACAACTATACACATGGTAACTTAAACTTTTAATAGTGTTAAAGAGAGATTGGTCAATTTTCTGGTCCCCCTTCATGTTTAGCCCCATTACTTTGCCGATTATAAGACTTTCAGCCCATTACTTTGGCGATTTTAAGACCTTTCAATCTATTTGAGTCATTATCAAGACCTTTCGTGCTATTTAGGAGACTAATTTTCCTGGCGAGTGATACAAAGCCTGTGATGTAGGAGGAAACGGCCTTCGGCCTGGACACTTTTCTACCGAAAAATTTACAAATTTCTCTAAGGGGGATCTTGGGGATGTTTTTTAAGCTTGAAGTCTAGGGAGTAAACAAATTTACAAATAATTATATCTATATATACCAATGAATAAACCCTTAGCCATTAACCCTATTAAGGAGAGACTAGTTTTTCTGGTCCCCTTTCTCCCTAGTGTTTAGTCCCATTAGTTTTGAGATTTTTAGACGTTCGGCCCATTTGTTTGGCGATTTTAAGACCTTTCGTCCCATTTCGTTATACATTTTAAGACCTATCGTGCCATTTAGGTGTATTTTTTTCTGGCGAGCGATAGAGAGCCTGTAACTAAAAGAGGATTCGGCCTTCGGCCGGTAAATTTTCTACCGACAAATTTACAAATTTATCTTGAGGGTGGGGTCTAGGGGATGTTTTTTTAAAGTTTGATGGATGTCTAGCGAGGGAACTAAGAATTTATGAATGTATAGGCCAAAAAAAAAAAAAAACTAATGTGGTGTTCTTACCCTAGTTTGTTGGTGAAGATGGTTAAGGTTCCGTTTGGGTTTCTCAAGTTGGTCTTTCCTCCGCCGAGCCTTTACTGTACTGAACTGTACTCCTCTCTCCCTCACATCTGTTAGAAAATCCAATATTAATATTACAGCTTAAGAAATTGACCACTTGCGAGTTTCAAGCTATAAGGAAGTTGGAGATTTTTATATCGACATTTAGCAGAATTACGAGCTAATATAAGAGTTGTATTGCATATATAAACACATAAAACCAAATTCACCGTACTTTCTATCCATCAAAAACCTACATCACTGCATTTCTGTTTAATAACTTTGTATACGGCCCAAACTTCCTTATAGCCTGAAACTCACAAGTGGTCAATAGGCCAATATTTTTGATATAATGTAGATTTTCAATATTTATCAATTTATATGTTTTTGCAAAAAAAAAAAAAAAATTATATCTCAACCATAGTCAAGGTGGTCGTGATTCCTGGTCGGGTCGTCTTGGGTCGGGTCGGGTCGGGTCGTCTTGGGTCGGGCAAGATCGCAGCGGTCCTCCCATCTCTAACCTATTGGGAAGATTTAAAGTCACATTAGTAAGTTCTGGCATACCGTATTTCACCGTTGTTCCTCCGTCGGGCCATCCAGCTCATTTCTGTTGATAAAATATTTAATTATTTCAGGATCGCCGTTCTGCCAGCCACAACATCGGGTCTGCAAATCGGCCACAGCGGGTCTGCAAATCGGCCACAGCGGGTCTGCAAGCTGCCACAGCGGGTCTGCAAGCCGCCACGTCATCTGAAAACCTGCAACCTTCGCAACCAACGAACAGACAACCAGAATTCTACCGGCCGGATTTCAACCAACAAGAAAAACCACAAACCAAGCAACCCTATACCAACTAAATCTAACTAACTAACTAAGCTGCTATCCAAGCCTCTTAACAGACCGCTAACCATCCTCCTCAGGGAACCGAATAGAGCAACACCTAACCAATACTAACCTAGAACAGACTCCTACCTATCCCTACCCCTTGAACTAACTAAGAGCTAACCCCCCCCCCTCACCTCAGCATCCCTACCAGAAACCTTGTCTAATTCGAAGCCAACGACGATATAGGAAAAAAAGATTAGTGCATGGATTAATTATATTATATTTCAATATATATATTTAATTATACAAAAATTATTTTACGTTATTGGAAATATTATAGTTATAGCAAATGTAAAAAAATATATATACCAGATTTATTTATATATAAATTATTGCAAAACAATTCATAAGTATATCATTTACACTGAAATGTATTAAAATAGAATCTTACCTTAAATTTGCCGCCTATCTAACGTAATGTCTATACACATGTTAGTAGAAGGGAGGCGGTTTAGGTAGTGACAAGGACAATGGAAGGAAGGGGGCGGGGGAGGGGGGGGGGGGGAAGATGGTTAGGATTAAAGGGAAGTTTGCTCCGGCCCCTTTCTCCCTCATGCTTAGCCCAGGTTATTTTGAGACGAAGACTTTCACCTTCTAGTTTGGCACTAAAGACCTGTGCCATATAGCGATCTTTTTTTTCTTCTTCCTGGCGAGCGCTAGCGAGCCTGAAATTAATGAGAAACTGGCCTTATTAGTATTATTTTTATTATTATTATTATTATTATTATTTCGGCTGGTACATTTTTCTGTCGAAAAATGTACAAAATTATCTCGAAGGGGGATCTTCGAGGCATTTTATTTAAGCTTGACTGATTGTCTTGGGACGAAAACATATATATATATACACAAAATGAAACTTCCCTTTACAGATTGAGGTGGGAGAGGATGGTTAGGATTAAAGGATTAGGATTGCCGTGATGGTAGTGGTAGACTGGTTGAAGGATCTGGTTGAGTTTTCCATCATCATTCACGACATCTGTAAAAGAAAAAAATACATTGTTAAAATATATCTCACTCAGCCAAGTATACTGTATATAATTAAAGTAAACATTGGATTGACCCCGGACAGCCTTTTTACCTAACCTGTCTTGATAGCGTAATGCATAAGTGCGCGGAATTTCGGTGTGAGTGTCCTAGGTTCGAGTCCTTTCAGTGCCTTTTTACCTAACCTAACAAAACGACAAAAAATAACTAGTCTTCAATTTTTACCATAATTTGTTTGTGTTAGTTAGCATTATTATTATATTTGTGGATATTTATAAGAAACTGTCTTTTTGCCAGTGCGTAATGTATAGGTGCGCGGAATTTCGGTTAGAGTGTCCTAGGTTCGAGTCCTCCGAGTGCCACAAAATGGCAGAATTTGTTTAACATTAGCAACTTTCAACTAAATAGATAGATTGGAAGAGCTAAATGCACTATGAAGAAGTAATCCATAGTCGGTTATATTTAAGTAAGCGGTAAATTGTCATGCTCCCGTGTGCACTACTCCACTAATATGTTATAGCGAAGTATGTTAAGGGGGTCACCGGCTTTTTTGTTTTATCTTTTTCTCCCTCGCGCTCTTTGGCTTTTATCCATTCAGCCCCATTCAGCCTTCTGTTTTAAGAAGTTTACCCCCATACAGGTGTTAACATTTCCTGGCGAGCGGTAGCGAGCCAGTATATATTTGTTTTGACTGAAAGCTAAATTTATAAATTTTTCGATAGAAAAATTTCTCCGGCTAAGCCGGATTTCTCCATACAATGCTGGCTCGCTATCGCTCGCCTGGAAGAAATCGACACCTGGATGGGATAAACTTCTTAAAACAGTTGGCTGAATGGGGCCAACTGGATACAAGCCAAGGAAAGAGAAAAGGAGAAAGAAAAAAGCCTGTGACTCCCTTAATTATGAGAACTTTGTATTAATGGTATGCGGATCCACAACTGGTCATAGTTTGGCGCTAAGCATTGCTAAATTACCGGCAAAGGAATTGAATTTTCCACCAGGTGTTAAATTAATCTGGCCTTATCCTTTTAATGCGATTAGTTTTCAGATGTTAAGAAGTTTGCCCCATTAGTTAGTCTATTTTAAGACCTTTCGCCCTATTTCGTCGTAAATATTTAGACCTTTCGTGCAATTTAGGTGTCTATTGTTTCCCTGGCGAACGATAGTGAGCCCGAGAGAACGGCCAGCATTGTATTTGGCCGCCATTTTGTTGTCCTAATTATCAAACAACGGGGCGATATTTAATTTGTGACAATGTAGAAATTTAGATCCATGGAGTAAATTATATAATTCCTGTTACTACCAGTATTACCTAAAGTTTGTTATGGGTGTGGAATCTATGGATATATTGGAGTGTAAAGAGAGGATCACCACCCTACTGGTTACCAAAATGGCGGAGGTTGGCTGACCGTTTCCTGGACCCAAATCACTGCCTTTGTTGCATGGTTAGCGTTTCACTGAAGTATATTTAAAATCTACATATCTTTAATTTTAACCTTTAACTTAAGGGGAGGTTTCCACTTAGCACTTTTTTTCTTGACCCCTTTCTCCCTCATGTCTAGCCCCATCGCTTTTGAGATTTTAAGAAGTTTGCCCCATTAGTTTGGCGATTTTAAGAATTTCCGCCCCATTCTGTCAATTTTAAGACCTTTCGTGCCATTAAAGCGTCGATTTTATCCTGGCGAGCGATAGCGAGCCTGTAATTTAAGAGTAACCGGCCCTAGGCCGGGAAATTTTTCTACCGAAAAATTTTCAAATTTATCTTGAAAGGGGGTCAAGGGGGTGACATTTTAAGATTGCTGGAAGAGTAGGAAACAAACTAAAAACCTCCCCATAAGTGATTCGATAAAGCATGTATTGACGGATTGATGTAGGCTAATGTTATTAATGATTGCATATACTTAACCCCTTCTGTACCGGCGACGTATTTGTACTTTTATTCTAGCTACACTTAGACGATTGTATGAAGCTTAAGTAGTATATATGGTAGCTAAAAAGATGAATTAAGACAGTCTGTAGCCTTTTATTAAGTAGACATCCTTCCTAAGCTGAACAAAATCTTATAATAGTTGCCAGAATATAATAAACGGTACATCACCGGTACAGAAGGGGTTAAGTAGATTTCTATTAGGCTACTATTTCGTAAATATTCCTAAATAATTTGTGAATAAAACAATGAATATGACCATTTATGCAATATTGTAGTATGCTAATTGTGAACAAATAATCATAGGCCTACGTCGATCATCGGGTTTGGTGCTAAGTGTATAATCTGAACAAATTAAATAACTGCGTAAATATTATGACTTGCTTTAACCTTAAACTTGCAATTATCCGGTAATTAATATAATGAATGAATTATGCAGACGATAATTGCCCCCGAAAGTGGAAACCTGCCGGCTTCCTAGGTTTTCACTCGGTCGCCATATTGTTTGCTCATCCCGCCGGCTTTCACCATTAACTTAATTTAAATATACCGAGAATACACGAAACATTACGAAAACTTTTCAGAATGTGATTAAAAAGACTTATAAAGAGGATAATGACCCCAATGGGTACCAAAATGGCGCGAAGGTTGACCGATCTATTAACTAGCTCCAAATCGTTGCCTTGTTTGTTAAATTACCATTATTTAACGTATGTATATTAATATTTACTCTACATATCGATTTATATAAGGCATAAATGAGTTTAATAGGGGGAATTAGTCGAAGGCCTATGTCTCTAACCATCGTCATAGTTGCAGCTATGTTTATGTAATCTGACCAAATAAAATAAAAAATGCTTCTATTTTAGGACTTTCTTTAACCTTAAACTTGCAATTATCCGGTAATTAATATAATTAATGAATTATGCAGACGATAATTGTCCCCGGAAGTGAAAACCTGCCGGCTTCCTAGGTTTTCACTCGGTCGCCATATTGTTTGCTCAACCCGCCGGCTTTCACCATTAACTTTCCTTAAATATACTGAGAATACGCGAAACATTACGAAAACACTGATTAGGCACCTGGCGCAAAGTCACGAACATCGGAAATTAAGGCACTTCACTACATTAAACTCTATAAAAGCGGCTACAAATGGAGAATAAAAGGGTGAATATTGGACTTACTTGTTGTCAGGTCGATGGCCGGAAATCAAATGGCAAGGGCGGTGTAAAGTACTCACCAAATCACAACTGCATACTTGGCAACTTTTACAGTGGTGCCACATCTCCAAACCTGGCCACGAAAATTATTAATATATCATTAATAAGCCGTTTCTGATAACAAATAAGATACGTAGACTATGTAATTTTTTGCGCTGAATTCAACTACATATGTGAAATGTTGATTGAATGCCTGTATATGCGATAATTCAATGGTTTTTGGTAGTGCGACGTTGCCACTTTTCCTAAATGCCCCCAGGGCAAATTTGAGGATTTTCTCGTCTCGATTTCCACGATTCCTGGCCGAGAAATTTGCCGATACAGTTGTATCAAAAGTTTGGTCCTTTTTTTTTTTTTTTTTTTTTTTTTTTTTTTTTTTTTTTAAGGTATGGAAACACAATACTATACTTGAATTATTAGTATGGTTTATTATGCAGTAGCTTGGCTTGAATTTATAGATACAGTTGGGCTCAAAAGTTTGGTCCCACGTTTTTTTTGTTATCCATTTCCGTAGATGTAAAGGCTTTATATATATTTAAACGTGATTATTTTATCTGACTATACTTGATTATAAATGTGTGATATAAGAGGAGTGTGATGATCTGTCTCTCAGCTGCTTCACCTCGCTAAAACTGACAAGCCTACCCCCTACCTCCACCACCACCACACCCCCTCTCTCTATCTATCTGTCTGTCTGTATATCTATCTATCTATCTGTCTGTATATCTATCTATCTATCTATTTATCTATCTATCTCTATCTATGTATTTATCTATCTATCTATCTGTCTATATATCTATCTATCCATTTAGCTGTCTATCTATCTATTTATATATTTATCTATCTATCTGTCTGTATATCTATCTATCTGTCTGTATATCTATCTCTCTATTTATCTATCTATCTATCTATATATCTATCTATCTATTTATGTATGTATGTATCTATCTATCTATCTATTTATCTATCTGTCTGTATATCTATTTATCTATTTATCTGTCTGCATATCTATCTATGTCTATCTATCTATATGTCTGTATATCTATCTATATATCTATCTATCTGTCTGTCTTTATATCTATCTATCTATTTATCTATCTATTTATCTGTCTATC
>JBAKBP010030263.1:0-25973 GCA_037953745.1 Lithodes maja | reverse complement strand
GTCCGTGGATTCGAACCCAGGATGCTCACATCGAAAATCAACACCTTATTCATCGCACCACGAAGACAGTTAAAGGTTGGTGGACACTGCCTACGATTTATTCTGCAACTTCGAATCCTGCATATCAATCTAAGCATGTACACACATCCCAACTGCAACTCATGTAGGCTATGCATATGTGAATGGAAAGAGCAATTAATGGGGCCTTAACCACTAGGGAAGTCCTCTCGATAAATTACCCCTGAACCAATATCAATTATTATGTTCCTTCCAACAACCAACTATACTCCTAAAATCGATTAATGAAATTTACAAACACATGTGGCAGTCCGTGGATTCGAACCCAGGATGCTCACACCGAAAATCAACACCTTATTCATCGCACCACGAAGACAGTTAAAGGTTGGTGGACACTGCCTACGATTTATTATGCAACTTCGAATCCTGCATATCAATCTAAGCATGTACACATATCCCAACTGCAACTCACGTAGGCTATGCATATGTGAATGGAAAGAGCAATTAATGGGGCCTTAACCACTAGGGAAGTCCTCTCGATAAATTACCCCTGAACCAATATCAATTATTATGTTCCTTCCAACAACCAACTATACTCCTAAAATCGATTAATGAAATTTACAAACACATGTGGCAGTCCGTGGATTCGAACCCAGAATGCTCACACCGAAAATCAACACCTTATTCATCGCACCACGAAGACAGTTAAAGGTTGGTGGACACTGCCTACGATTTATTATGCAACTTCGAATCCTGCATATCAATCTAAGCATGTACACACATCCCAACTGCAACTCACGTAGGCTATGCATATGTGAATGGAAAGAGCAATTAATGGGGCCTTAACCACTAGGGAAGTCCTCTCGATAAATTACCCCTGAACCAATATCAATTATTATGTTCCTTCCAACAACCAACTATACTCCTAACATCGATTAATGAAATTTACAAACACATGTGGCAGTCCGTGGATTCGAACCCAGGATGCTCACACCGAAAATCAACACCTTATTCATCGCACCACGAAGACAGTTAAAGGTTGGTGGACACTGCCTACGATTTATTATGCAACTTCGAATCCTGCATATCAATCTAAGCATGTACACACATCCCAACTGCAACTCACGTAGGCTATGCATATGTGAATGGAAAGAGCAATTAATGGGGCCTTTAACCACTAGGGAAGTCCTCTCGATAAATTACCCCTGAACCAATATCAATTATTATGTTCCTTCCAACAACCAACTATACTTCTAAAATCGATTAATGAAATTTACAAACACATGTGGCAGTCCGTGGATTCGAACCCAGGATGCTCACACCGAAAATCAACACCTTATTCATCGCACCACGAAGACAGTTAAAGGTTGGTGGACACTGCCTACGATTTATTATGCAACTTCGAATTCTGCATATCAATCTAAGCATGTACACACATCCCAACTGCAACTCACGTAGGCTATGCATATGTGAATGGAAACAGCAATTAATGGGGCCTTAACCACTAGGGAAGTCCTCTCGATAAATTACCCCTGAACCAATATCAATTATTATGTTCCTTCCAACAACCAACTATACTCCTAAAATCGATTAATGAAATTTACAAACACATATGGCAGTCCGTGGATTCGAACCCAGGATGCTCACACCGAAAATCAACACCTTATTCATCGCACCACGAAGACAGTTAAAGGTTGGTGGACACTGTCTACGATTTATTATGCAACTTCGAATCCTGCATATCAATCTAAGCATGTACACACATCCCAACTGCAACTCACGTAGGCTATGCATATGTGAATGGAAAGAGCAATTAATGGGGCCTTAACCACTAGGGAAGTCCTCTCGATAAATTACCCCTGAACCAATATCAGTTATTATGTTCCTTCCAACAACCAACTATACTCCTAAAATCGATTAATGAAATTTACAAACACATGTGGCAGTCCGTGGATTCGAACCCAGGATGCTCACACCGAAAATCATCACCTTATTCATCGCACCACGAAGACAGTTAAAGGTTGGTGGACACTGCCTACGATTTATTATGCAACTTCGAATCCTGCATATCAATCTAAGCATATACACACATCCCAACTGCAACTCACGTAGGCTATGCATATGTGAATGGAAAGAGCAATTAATGGGGCCTTAACCACTAGGGAAGTCCTCTCGATAAATTACCCCTGAACCAATATCAATTATTATGTTCCTTCCAACAACCAACTATTCTCCTAAAATCGATTAATGAAATTTACAAACACATGTGGCAGTCCGTGGATTCGAACCCAGGATGCTCACACCGAAAATCAACACCTTATTCATCGCACCACGAAGACATGTAAAGGTTGGTGGACACTGCCTACGATTTATTATGCAACTTCGAATCCTGCATATCAATCTAAGCATATACACACATCCCAACTGCAACTCATGTAGGCTATGCATATGTGAATGGAAAGAGCAATTAATGGGGCCTTAACCACTAGGGAAGTCCTCTCGATAAATTACCCCTGAACCAATATCAATTATTATGTTCCTTCCAACAACCAACTATACTCCTAAAATCGATTAATGAAATTTACAAACACATGTGGCAGTCCGTGGATTCGAACCCAGGATGCTCACACCGAAAATCAACACCTTATTCATCGCACCACGAAGACAGTTAAAGGTTGGTGGACACTGCCTACGATTTATTATGCAACTTCGAATTCTGCATATCAATCTAAGCATGTACACACATCCCAACTGCAACTCACGTAGGCTATGCATATGTGAATGGAAAGAGCAATTAATGGGGCCTTAACCACTAGGGAAGTCCTCTCGATAAATTACCCCTGAACCAATATCAATTATTATGTTCCTTCCAACAACCAACTATACTCCTAAAATCGATTAATGAAATTTACAAACACATATGGCAGTCCGTGGATTCGAACCCAGGATGCTCACACCGAAAATCAACACCTTATTCATCGCACCACGAAGACAGTTAAAGGTTGGTGGACACTGTCTACGATTTATTATGCAACTTCGAATCCTGCATATCAATCTAAGCATGTACACACATCCCAACTGCAACTCACGTAGGCTATGCATATGTGAATGGAAAGAGCAATTAATGGGGCCTTAACCACTAGGGAAGTCCTCTCGATAAATTACCCCTGAACCAATATCAGTTATTATGTTCCTTCCAACAACCAACTATACTCCTAAAATCGATTAATGAAATTTACAAACACATGTGGCAGTCCGTGGATTCGAACCCAGGATGCTCACACCGAAAATCATCACCTTATTCATCGCACCACGAAGACAGTTAAAGGTTGGTGGACACTGCCTACGATTTATTATGCAACTTCGAATCCTGCATATCAATCTAAGCATATACACACATCCCAACTGCAACTCACGTAGGCTATGCATATGTGAATGGAAAGAGCAATTAATGGGTCCTTTACCACTAGGGAAGTCCTCTCGATAAATTACCCCTGAACCAATATCAATTATTATGTTCCTTCCAACAACCAACTATACTCCTAAAATCGATTAATGAAATTTACAAACACATGTGGCAGTCCGTGGATTCGAACCCAGGATGCTCACACCGAAAATCAACACCTTATTCATCGCACCACTAACACAGTTAAAGGTTGGTGGACACTGCCTACGATTTATTATGCAACTTCGAATCCTGCATATCAATCTAAGCATGTACACACATCCCAACTGCAACTCACGTAGGCTATGCATATGTGAATGGAAAGAGCAATTAATGGGGCCTTAACCACTAGGGAAGTCCTCTCGATAAATTACCCCTGAACCAATATCAATTATTATGTTCCTTCCAACAACCAACTATACTCCTAAAATCGATTAGTGAAATTTACAAACACATGTGGCAGTCCGTGGATTCGAACCCAGGATGCTCACATCGAAAATCAACACCTTATTCATCGCACCACGAAGACAGTTAAAGGTTGGTGGACACTGCCTACGATTTATTCTGCAACTTCGAATCCTGCATATCAATCTAAGCATGTACACACATCCCAACTGCAACTCATGTAGGCTATGCATATGTGAATGGAAAGAGCAATTAATGGGGCCTTAACCACTAGGGAAGTCCTCTCGATAAATTACCCCTGAACCAATATCAATTATTATGTTCCTTCCAACAACCAACTATACTCCTAAAATCGATTAATGAAATTTACAAACACATGTGGCAGTCCGTGGATTCGAACCCAGGATGCTCACACCGAAAATCAACACCTTATTCATCGCACCACGAAGACAGTTAAAGGTTGGTGGACACTGCCTACGATTTATTATGCAACTTCGAATCCTGCATATCAATCTAAGCATGTACACATATCCCAACTGCAACTCACGTAGGCTATGCATATGTGAATGGAAAGAGCAATTAATGGGGCCTTAACCACTAGGGAAGTCCTCTCGATAAATTACCCCTGAACCAATATCAATTATTATGTTCCTTCCAACAACCAACTATACTCCTAAAATCGATTAATGAAATTTACAAACACATGTGGCAGTCCGTGGATTCGAACCCAGAATGCTCACACCGAAAATCAACACCTTATTCATCGCACCACGAAGACAGTTAAAGGTTGGTGGACACTGCCTACGATTTATTATGCAACTTCGAATCCTGCATATCAATCTAAGCATGTACACACATCCCAACTGCAACTCACGTAGGCTATGCATATGTGAATGGAAAGAGCAATTAATGGGGCCTTAACCACTAGGGAAGTCCTCTCGATAAATTACCCCTGAACCAATATCAATTATTATGTTTCTTCCAACAACCAACTATACTCCTAACATCGATTAATGAAATTTACAAACACATGTGGCAGTCCGTGGATTCGAACCCAGGATGCTCACACCGAAAATCAACACCTTATTCATTGCACCACGAAGACAGTTAAAGGTTGGTGGACACTGCCTACGATTTATTATGCAACTTCGAATCCTGCATATCAATCTAAGCATGTACACACATCCCAACTGCAACTCACGTAGGCTATGCATATGTGAATGGAAAGAGCAATTAATGGGGCCTTATAACCACTAGGGAAGTCCTCTCGATAAATTACCCCTGAACCAATATCAATTATTATGTTCCTTCCAACAACCAACTATACTTCTAAAATCGATTAATGAAATTTACAAACACATGTGGCAGTCCGTGGATTCGAACCCAGGATGCTCACACCGAAAATCAACACCTTATTCATCGCACCACGAAGACAGTTAAAGGTTGGTGGACACTGTCTACGATTTATTATGCAACTTCGAATCCTGCATATCAATCTAAGCATGTACACACATCCCAACTGCAACTCACGTAGGCTATGCATATGTGAATGGAAAGAGCAATTAATGGGGCCTTAACCACTAGGGAAGTCCTCTCGATAAATTACCCCTGAACCAATATCAGTTATTATGTTCCTTCCAACAACCAACTATACTCCTAAAATCGATTAATGAAATTTACAAACACATGTGGCAGTCCGTGGATTCGAACCCAGGATGCTCACACCGAAAATCATCACCTTATTCATCGCACCACGAAGACAGTTAAAGGTTGGTGGACACTGCCTACGATTTATTATGCAACTTCGAATCCTGCATATCAATCTAAGCATATACACACATCCCAACTGCAACTCACGTAGGCTATGCATATGTGAATGGAAAGAGCAATTAATGGGGCCTTAACCACTAGGGAAGTCCTCTCGATAAATTACCCCTGAACCAATATCAATTATTATGTTCCTTCCAACAACCAACTATACTCCTAAAATCGATTAATGAAATTTACAAACACATGTGGCAGTCCGTGGATTCGAACCCAGGATGCTCACACCGAAAATCAACACCTTATTCATCGCACCACGAAGACAGTTAAAGGTTGGTGGACACTGCCTACGATTTATTATGCAACTTCGAATCCTGCATATCAATCTAAGCATGTACACACATCCCAACTGCAACTCACGTAGGCTATGCATATGTGAATGGAAAGAGCAATTAATTGGGCCTTAACCACTAGGGAAGTCCTCTCGATAAATTACCCCTGAACCAATATCAATTATTATGTTCCTTCCAACAACCAACTATACTCCTAACATCGATTAATGAAATTTACAAACACATGTGGCAGTCCGTGGATTCGAACCCAGGATGCTCACACTGAAAATCAACACCTTATTCATCGCACCACGAAGACAGTTAAAGGTTGGTGGACACTGCCTACGATTTATTATGCAACTTCGAATCCTGCATATCAATCTAAGCATGTACACACATCCCAACTGCAACTCACGTAGGCTATGCATATGTGAATGGAAAGAGCAATTAATGGGGCCTTAACCACTAGGGAAGTCCTCTCGATAAGTTACCCCTGAACCAATATAAATTATTATGTTCCTTCCAACAACCAACTATACTTCTAAAATCGATTAATGAAATTTACAAACACATGTGGCAGTCGGTGGATTCGAACCCTGGATGCTCACACCGAAAATCAACACCTTATTCATCGCACCACGAAGACAGTTAAAGGTTGGTGGACACTGCCTATGATTTATTATGCAACTTCGAATTCTGCATATCAATCTAAGCATGTACACACATCCCAACTGCAACTCACGTAGGCTATGCATATGTGAATGGAAAGAGCAATTAATGGGGCCTTAACCACTAGGGAAGTCCTCTCGATAAATTACCCCTGAACCAATATCAATTATTATGTTCCTTCCAACAACCAACTATACTCCTAAAATCGATTAATGAAATTTACAAACACATATGGCAGTCCGTGGATTCGAACCCAGGATGCTCACACCGAAAATCAACACCTTATTCATCGCACCACGAAGACAGTTAAAGGTTGGTGGACACTGTCTACGATTTATTATGCAACTTCGAATCCTGCATATCAATCTAAGCATGTACACACATCCCAACTGCAACTCACGTAGGCTATGCATATGTGAATGGAAAGAGCAATTAATGGGGCCTTAACCTCTCCGCGGCGCACAGGGGTTTTTCTACAGGGTAAGACTGTGCGCACCTATGATGATTTTAGGACCTATTGCAAATTTCGATAAAAAGTACATCATCGTGTAGGGAATGTTTGCGTGCATCGGCCCATATATATTTGACCCCCCAAAAAATTTCTGGGGGGGGGGGAACGGTCCGTAGGTGAAAAATGTGGAGCGAATGGCACCGCGCGGCTAGATTGTCATCGAGCGGCGAGATTTCCCTGCCGAATATTTACGCGCGCAGGGGATAGAAGGAGGGGGTGGGTTACCGCGTATTATCACGTATATGTCCATTTTTGAGCCCTTTTAGGCTATGTAGAGTATGTATACGTGTGTAGGCCACCCATATAACAATGAATATGCCTCATAGTGACCAAAAATTGCAATATATAAGGGAATTATAAGAGAATTTTTAGGCGGGAATAAAGATGTGTTGGAGGTTTGGCGGCAATTTATGAGCTGAGAGTGTGGTTTACGCCATACATATCACGTATATCTTGTACGTAGAGCACTGTCATGCTATAATAGAGACTTGTACGTATGTATACGTGCCATATATAAAAATATATACCGCATAATTATAGAACAATTCATGCGATATTATTTACGCACATTATCAATGAGTTTCTATGCGTGAACCAAGGTGTGAGTGAGTTGTGCTGGGAATGAAAGGGGGAGAGGGTGTGTTACGCCATAAATATCACGTAAATCTTGTATTTAGAGCACTGTCATGCTATAATAAAGACGTGTACGTATGTAGGCGTCCCATATAACAAGGAATATACCGCATATAGCCCAATTGATGCGATATTTACGCAAATTGTGAATGTGTTTCTAGCAGACGGAAGCCTGAAAGGGTGGGTTGGGGGTGGGTGGGTGGGAGGGAGGGAGGGAGGCATGCAGGGGTGCAGGGAGGGAGTGAGTGAGTCGTGAAGAGAAGGAAGGCAGGCAGATCTCTAGATAGATAACCAGCTGTGTGACAATTGTGAAGGCGCCCGAGGCGTATGGATGCTTGGGATTTTGAACCTTATGTCTTCCAGGTATCTGGTGTTTGTTGCCACCAAGAGTTTTCCAATAACATGAGTCAGGAATGGAGAGAGAGAGAGAGAGAGAGAGAGAGAGAGAGAGAGAGAGAGAGAGAGATAGAAACTGAGACATGCGTATGTCGTACGTATAAATGGACTTCAGAATTGCATTTTTATGCAAGCAGACATTGCATTTTTGACACATGTGAAGTACCACAGAAACATGTAGGCCATTGACTGTAAATAAAGTACTATATTATAGACCACCAGCGACGGTGGTCAGTAAACACAGGCAGATTGCCTTTTGCGATAAAGGGCTAAATATAGAATGGTGTCTCCTTACACTTGCGAAAGGGTAGATTGCCACCAGAGAAACGTTTACTTATTTATTTCCAAGTAATATGCAATCTAAATGTATATTCGAGACCTACTGCAATTATTTGTATGACAGTCATGACTATCTATAATCCAATATACGCGCGTAGGCGAGACATAAGAAAGCTGGTTGAGCAATTTTCGACACCCACACAGTTATTATTCTTTTTTATTTACAATATTATACAATACAAATGTATTTGTGAAGAGCATTTTATCCATTATTGTATTTATACAAATTTTGTTCCCAGACAGAGCTGCTGTGGCTGGTGTAGCTGGGGCATAAAGGAGCGGCAAGGGTCACCGCTTGACCGTGTGAAAATGAGTGGAGTCGCACTGAGAGGGGCAATTTTGCTGAGTGTTTGGGCAATTTTTGACAGAATAAAGTTATATAATTACTAATTCTTGACAGAGACAAACTTTTATAAACCTTGGCATGATATAATTGATAATCCCATCAATTTACAAACGTAAATTGGTGGGATAATTCATTTTTTTTTGTATATTGTCATTTCGATTGTAGACACGAAGTTTTGAGTGATATTTGGTATGAGCTCCTGTGGCATGGTTGGTAAGGTCGCGGACTGGAAAACTCAAAGTGTGCTAGGGTTGTGTGATCGAATCCAGGAGGGGGTTATGGGGAAGGTTTTATATTGTCTAGAACATTTTTGATAATTTTTTTTTTTTACAAGATCATGCCATTGTATTCAAACAATATGAAATATTCATAGAATATATCATATTGTAAGAATACAATGACATGACCTTGTTTGTTTTTTTGTTTTTTTATTGTACATATTTATTTTTGTACAATTCATTTGAGGTAAGAAAATAATTATATACACATGACTTTGGCTAATAACAAACATATATATTGATATACTAAAAAAATAAGGCATATTACATGTAAATCTTTGAAACTTATAAACTAAATAATCTATCTATCTATCTATATGCTCAGGCCCAATCCCCATTTTGGGGGTAGCCGACTCAAGACAGAGCAAGAACAGGGAAAACACAAAAACAACATAAAACAAAAAATAAACACATATAAAAAACACAAACTCACACACATCCAGGTCACCCAGGAGAAGACCCAGAGACCAGGGTTACCAAGGTTGCTCCAGCACTCCCCCGGCCCCTGACCACCCGGAGAGGTTCCGATCTCGGCAGGCAGACATGCAGCGGAGCCAAAGCCACAAGCCCTCCCACCACACTTCCAGGCACACCCTTCATATTAATCGTCCCCCCGGGCCAGGCGCCTGATGGACTATTATCTAGTCGAACTTGCGCCCGACCCCTTACTCCAAATGACCACGTGTTCACTCAACTATTCACAAGCATTCTCCATTCACTCCTGTCCACCACCACTTCCCCTGCCTGATCTATAGTCATTCCTCTATCATCCAAAGCCTTTCTTACACAGTCTCTCCATCTCAATGGGGGTCTTCCTGCCCTTCTATCTCCCCTTGTACCTGACTCACATATTCTCTTTGTAAGCCTTTCATCTCCCATTCGTTCAACATGACCATACCAGCTCAGCACCCTTCTGTCCACTCTGGCTGACAAATGTTCCTGCTGCCCCACTCTCCTACGTATCTCTTCATTCCTCAATCTGTCTCTACGAGTAACTCCACACATACTCCTCAAGCAGCTCATCTCCATCACATCCAGCCCTCTTTTCTCCTTTTTCTTCAGAGCCCATGTCTCAGCCCCATACATCACTGTTGGCACAACAATTCCTTGATACAGTGCACTTTTTACTTTCACTCCGAGATTTCTTGTCTTCCACATACTTCCCATTGCTCCGAAAACCTTCCTTCCTTCACACACTCTCTGTTTTACCTCCACTTCCATACCTCCACTCCTGCTTATCGTTCCTCCTAGATATTTAAAACACTCTACTTGTTCCAATATTTCCCCATCCAGCCTCACATCTAGATTCACCCTATGCTCTCCCCTATTACACACCATTACTTTACTTTTATTGACGTTCACCTTCAGTTTCCTCCTTCTACAAACCACACCAAACTCTTTGACTACCCGCTGCAGTTTCTCATCAGAATCCGCCACCAATGCTGTGTCATCAGCGAACAGCAACTGATTCAACTCCCAATCTCTACCATTCTTTCCTACTAAACCCAATCCTCTTCCCATAGTTCTCCTTTTCACCTCCCTCACCACACCATCCATAAACATATTAAACAGCCATGGTGACATTACACAACCCTGTCGCAAACCTACCTTTACCTCAAACCATTCACTCAACTCACCATTTCCTACTCTCACACATGCTCTGCTCCCTTCATAAAAACTCTTAACTGCTTCTAACAAATTTCCTCCTATTTCATAAATCCTTAACACCTTCCACATTGCTTCACGGTCCACACGATCATACGCTTTTTCCAAGTCCATAAAAGCCCAAAATATCTCCTTATGCTTCTCTAAATACTTCTCGCATAACTGTCTTACTGCAAACATCTGATCCACGCACCCTCTTCCCCTCCTAAAACCGCACTGTTCTTCTCCTATTGCAACTTCTGTACACTTTATTATCCTCTCTATCAACACCCTGCCATACAGCTTTCCAACCACTGACAATAAACTAATACCTCTATAACTTGAACACTCCTGCCGATCTCCCTTCCCCTTGTACAACGGCACAATACATGCACTCTTCCAGTCTATTGGTACCCTTGACACAACAAAGCACACGTTGAAAAGTCTCACCAACCAATCTATTATCACATCTCCACCCTTCTTCATACACTCCACAGCAATACCATCCAAACCTTCTGCTTTTCCCGCTCTCATTTGTTTCACTGCTTCTTTCACCTCATTTTCCTCAATCCTTTCATTCATTCCCTGCCACCTGGGTGGCCTGGGTAACCTATCTCCATCCACCTCTGCTTCAATCACTGCTTCTCTTCCATCTATTGTATTTAACAAAGATTCAAAATACTTGGCATATCTTTTCCTCACTTCAACTGGTTCCACTAGTAATTCTCCATTTTCATCTTTCACTGACTCTTCCCTCTTTTGTCCTCCTTTCCTTACTTTATTTACCTCCTTCCAGAACATCTTCTTTCGTTCTTCAAAATTCTCACTCAGCCTTTGGCCCCACCTTTCGTTTGCATCTTTTTTCGCTTCTCTAATTTTCCGTTTTGCCTCTCTCCTTTTCTCCTTGTACCTCTCCCATACCTCAACACTACCATCCTGTAAAACCCTCTCAAAACACTGTCTCTTCTCCTCAACTGCCTTTCTCACCGTATCATTCCACCACTCGCTTCCCTTCCTGATACCTCTGCCTCCTACTTTCCTTTTGCCGCATACTACCTCTGCACTTGCTTTCACTCCTTCCTTAAACTGTTGCCATTCAACCTCTACTTCTCTCTCTTCCATCTCTCTCACTTCCATCCACTTTTCATTTAGTCTTTCCTTGTACTCCCTCTCTTTTTCACTCTTCTCTAACTCACTAACTTTTATTACCTCTCTTACTTCACGCTTGTCTCTTATTCTCCTGTAACTCTTAACTCTTAGCTTTCCCTCCACCAGGTAATGATCTGACATACCCTCCGCCTCACCTCTCATCACATTCACATCCAGCAGTCTACACAATCTTTCCCTTGTCACCAGCACATAATCCATCAATGCCCTCTCTACAATCTCTCCCCTCACAAGTCTATGCCAGGTGTACTTGTGTATACGCCTTTTTTTGAAGAACGTATTACCTACACTCAATCTACACTCTTCACATACATTTTTCAGTCTTTCTCCACTCTCGTTTACACCATCCACACCAAAACTACCGATGACTCCCTCAACAGGCTCATTTCCTACCCTAGCATTTAGGTCCCCTAAAACTATAACATTTTCATTTTCATCAAACCCTTGTAGACAATCTCTCAAATCCTCCCAGAAACCCTCTACCTCGTCTAACTCTCTTTCACTTCCTGGTCCATACGCACTTACAAAAACCCACCTTTCACCCTTAAACCGCATTCTCACCCACATTAGCCTTGATGACACCTCTTTCCACTCTTTTATAAACTCTCTCAACTCCTCCTTCACAATAATAGCCACTCCTTCTTTCCCCCTGACTCCCTCGTCTACTCCAGACTTTCTACCTATCACGTTTCCAAAATCCACTTCTCCCTCTCCTTTCATCTTTGTTTCATTCAGTGCAAGGACATCATACATCCTTCTTTCAAATAACCTTCCAATATCCTCTCACTTCTCATTCGTACTACATCTACGCACATTCAAAGCTCCTATTCTTAGGGTCCGGGACCACGAACGCGTTCCCTCGCCCCTATCTCTGTCTCGTTTTTTTGGTAGATTTATTTAAGGGGAGAAGGATACCAGGCCCCCCGCCCCCGATCCCCTTTAGCCGACTTCTACGTCTCGCCGGAGAAAAGCGGTGGTGGAAATTTCTCACCCCTCCACCACAGAGGAGGCTACCTGCACCAGAAAGTGGCGGGCGTTGGGGTCGCCGCATCCCTACGCCATTTGAAAAAAATTAGAGATGCAGAAGGAGAAAAAGATAGAATAATGAAACATACAATTATATAATGTAAAAGCTATATCACAGGGACATCTTTGGAACTTATACATTATATAATATATATGTTACATTATGAGGTAGCGTGATCAATTAGGTCAGGTCAGGTAAGGTAGGGCGCGAGTCCAGGACAGGGCTGGGCAGGGGGCGAGTCCAGGGCAGGGCACGGGGCGAGTCCAGGGCAGGGCAGGGCACGGGGCGAGTCCAGGGCAGGGCAGGGCAGGGCAGGGCAGGGCGACACTCAATAATTTTTGAAGGTGTGGTAGTCCCTGAAGCAGTCACCCAGGCAGAGTGGAACTTTGCACTCTGCGCACATTGAGGTGACTCTTTTTGTGACATGGGGTTTCCTGACACTGGAGCTGCAGACAGTGCACTGCGCCTGCCTGTGACGAGTGCCAAGCATCTCAGTGTTGATGGGGTAGTGTCTTTCGACACCCAGCTGGATACGGTCAGGAACGTGATCCCCACGCCATGCCGTACGTCTGTGAGTGGTGGTGCCATACTTCTCCAGGAGTTGGTATGAGACGTTGTACACGAACTCCCGGAATTTAAGTTTCTGGTTTGGGGCCATATTCTTTTTTACCAACCACAAGTTGTAGGCGTTCAGCATCGTTATGTCAAGGTGGAGGAAGAGCTTGTGATACCACTTCACAGTCTTCCTCAGACACTCAACGCCTGACAGCTGACAGTCAGACTTGTCCACCAGGTGCATGTTTTTGGTGTAGTCCACTACCATGTCGGGCTTGTAGATGGTCTTCCTGGTTCGGTAGTGGATTTTGCCAGAATCCATCTGGGCACCTCTGTGGACGGTGGAAAGCAGGTGGACGTCTCGCTTATCCTCCACTTCATGGCTATCAGTTTCCCACACTTCTCGAGCTGCTTGAATTTCTGCCCCTTTCGTCGCCTTCTTCGCACATGCCTCTCGCGGTGTTCCTGGGCCAGGTCGTCTTCTGAAGGTGTGTCACTGGAGGAGGCATCTGTGAGAGGAATGGCATTATCTGTGAACTTTGGCATAAACTTTCTTGTCTTTCTGACAGTCCCACATGACCCCGTTTGGTTGTCATGAAGAAACTGGCAGAGAGCAGGAGAAGTATACCAGTTGTCAGTGTAGATGATGTGGCCTTTGCCCAGGTAAGGTGCCAACATTTTCCTGATGATGGCACCTGACATGCCCATGGGGTCATTGGCAGCGGCTTTCGGTATGTCAATGTCAGTGCCTGTGTACACGATCATGTCAAGCACTATTCCAGTTTCGCAGTCACACAAAACGAAGAGCTTGATTCCGAACCTATGCCTTTTCAAGGGGATATACTGTTTGAAAACAAGACGTCCTTTGAAGAGCACGAGCGACTCATCAATCACCAAATTGAGGAAGGGGTAAAAGTATTTCCTATACCTCTCCAACAACATGGTGAACACATTCCGAACTTTCCATATCCTGTCAATCCTGTTAGGATTTTCGTTGTCTGCAAAGTGCATAAATCTTAGCAGCAACAAAAATCTGTCACGAGTCATGAACTTATTGAAAGTTGGGGTGGCGATGAGAGGATCGTGCTTCCAATAGTGTTGCAACACATGCTTCTTGATCAGAGGCATGAGGAACAACAAGGCAAAGAACGTCATAAATTCTTCCACAGTCGTATCCACCCAGCCTCGTATTCTCGCTTTTGGAGAAAGGACGTCCAATCTGCCAAACACCCACCTGTAGTAGGCGTTTGTTTGGGCAACGATGTACGTCATTACCTCCATGTCGAAAAAAGCGAGGAAGAAGTCGCTTTCGTTCGCTTGATCGTCACAGGGCCAGTCGTCAGTTGTTCCTGACGTCCCAGGATTGAACTGGGGAACGTCAGGTACAAAATTGACCCCGTCAGACCAATCGAACGAAGGCAGCTCAGGGATCGGAATGTCGTCTGCGTCTGCTTCATCGTCTGAAATATCGCTTCCATGGTCGCGATACAGCACTTTATCATCATCACCCTCCTCTTCACTAGACAGATGATGACCTTCCTCATTTTCGTCACCGACGTCGGACTCACTCCCACTCCCAAATCCCCCCACCCTTGGTCCCGTGCTAGGGCTTCGTCGTCGAAACCTGGGCTGCCAATGTCCTGCGAATCACCATCAAACAGCAGGGCGGCATATTTTGATGGTGTCAGAGTTTTCCTGGTCACTTTTGCACATGAGGGTGTCTTATGGACAGGGACAGCAGAGGTGGTGGCAGGGGCGGCAGCAGGGGCGGCGGCAGGGGCAGCAGTGGTGCGTGGCCTTGATGGCAAGATGATGGTGGTGCCTGTCGCCCTTCTCTCTGTTCCTTGGGCAGGGGCGGCAGGGGCGGCAGGGGCAGCAGGGGCAACAGGGGCAGCAGGGCCGGCAGGGACACCAGGGACAGCAGGGCCAGCAGTCGCTTTCCCTCTCCCTTTCCCCTTCCCCTTCCTCTTCCCCTTCCCTGTTCCTTGGGCAGGGGCGGCAGGGGCGGCAGGGGCAGCAGGGGCGGCAGGGGCGGCAGGGGCAGCAGGGGCGGCAGCGGCAGCCGGGCCAGGGGCGGCGGCTGGTGGTGGTGGTGGTGGTAGGGGCACTGTGGCTGGCGTACGGGATCTCTTCCCTACGCCCGTGCCTTTCATTTGTCCTGCCCCCGCAGGTTCTGCAGCCCTAGGGCGGCCTCCTGCGTCGCTGGTACCGGTGGCAGGGGTGGCAGGGGCAGCCGGGCCAGGGGCGGCTGGTGGTGGTGGTGGTGGTAGGGGCACTGTGGCTGGCGTACGGGATCTCTTCCCTACGCCCGTGCCTTTCATTTTTCCTGCCCCCGCAGGTTCTGCAGCCCTAGGGCGGCCTCCTGCGTCGCTGGTACCGGTGGCAGGGGTGGCAGTGGTGGTAGTGGTGGTGGTAGTGGTTGTTGCAGTGACCTGGGTCGTGGTGGCAGTGTCATGAAAAACCAATGACCTCTGTGCCATTGCCCTGCTTGCACGTGTTTTCCGTGCTTTGGGTGCTGGTGTTTCGTCCTCCGAGCTGTAGGGCGTGTCGTACTGGTAGCTAGGGTCTTTGGCAGCCACCCTCTGCCTTCCACGGCGGCTAACACCACCAGAAGGAGGGCTGGTTGTGTCATCAGGGAGCGAGCGTGAGGGACGTGTGGGCTCCATGACCAGTGCGTGGTTACTGGCGCGGTGGTGCTTGCACGAGTGCGGGGTGGTGTCGAGAGTTGACATGTAGTACTATACCCACACCAATTTTCAGCCGCCTGGCTATAAACGCGCGGTTTTGGTACGCGTTCAAATGCTCTGCTCTTAAGAGTCTCCCCGCAGTGCGCCGGGGGAACTCTTATGAGTCTCCCCGCAGCTCCCGGGTTAACCACTAGGGAAGTCCTCTCGATAAATTACCCCTGAACCAATATCAATTATTATGTTCCTTCCAACAACCAACTATACTCCTAAAATCGATTAATGAAATTTACAAACACATGTGGCAGTCCGTGGATTCGAACCCAGGATGCTCACACCGAAAATCAACACCTTATTCATCGCACCACGAAGGCAGTTAAAGGTTGGTGGACACTGCCTACGATTTATTATGCAACTTCGAATCCTGCATATCAATCTAAGCATGTACACACATCCCAACTGCAACTCACGTAGGCTATGCATATGTGAATGGAAAGAGCAATTAATGGGGCCTTAACCACTAGGGAAGTCCTCTCGATAAATTACCCCTGAACCAATATCAATTATTATGTTCCTTCCAACAACCAACTATACTCCTAAAATCGATTAATGAAATTTACAAACACATGTGGCAGTCCGTGGATTCGAACCCAGGATGCTCACACCGAAAATCAACACCTTATTCATCGCTCCACGAAGACAGTTAAAGGTTGGTGGACACTGCCTACGATTTATTATGCATCTTCGAATCCTGCATATCAATCTAAGCATGTACACACATCCCAACTGCAACTCACGTAGGCTATGCATATGTGAATGGAAAGAGCAATTAATGGGGCCTTAACCACTAGGGAAGTCCTCTCGATAAATTACCCCTGAACCAATATCAATTATTATGTTCCTTCCAACAACCAACTATACTCCTAAAATCGATTAATGAAATTTACAAACACATATGGCAGTCCGTGGATTCGAACCCAGGATGCTCACACCGAAAATCAACACCTTATTCATCGCACCACGAAGACAGTTAAAGGTTGGTGGACACTGCCTACGATTTATTATGCAACTTCGAATCCTGCATATCAATCTAAGCATGTACACACATCCCAACTGCAACTCACGTAGGCTATGCATATGTGAATGGAAAGAGCAATTAATGGGGCCTTAACCACTAGGCAAGTCCTCTCGATAAATTACCCCTGAACCAATATCAATTATTATGTTCCTTCCAACAACCAACTATACTCCAAAAATCGATAAATGAAATTTACAAACACATGTGGCAGTCCGTGGATTCGAACCCAGGATGCTCACACCGAAAATCAACACCTTATTCATCGCACCACGAAGACAGTTAAAGGTTGGTGGACACTGCCTACGATTTATTATGCAACTTCGAATCCTGCATATCAATCGAAGCATGTACACACATCCCAACTGCAACTCACGTAGGCTATGCATATGTGAATGGAAAGCGCAATTATGGGGCCTTAACCACTAGGGAAGTCCTCTCGATAAATTACCCCTGAACCAATATCAATTATTATGTTCCTTCCAACAACCAACTATACTCCTAAAATCGATTAATGAAATTTACAAACACATGTGGCAGTCCGTGGATTCGAACCCAGGATGCTCACACCGAAAATCAACACCTTATTCATCGCACCACGAAGACAGTTAAAGGTTGGTGGACACTGCCTACGATTTATTATGCAACTTCGAATCCTGCATATCAATATGAGCATGTACACACATCCCAATATTAGAAAGAGAAGTACAAAGGAGTACAAAGGAAATCAAGCAACAACAGATCTAGTGACCCTTCTAGGCTGCTTGTCCTCCAAAACATTGAGGATCAAGTGTCCAAACAGTGGTTTAGAGTGGGTAAGGGAACATTGGAAAGGAAACTACTGCCCTGGAACTAATGTCTGTGGCAGGACTAGGAAGTTAGTAGGGGACATATGGGTTAGTAACTGAGGGGAGGATAAAATAAAGTTATTCATTTACAAACGCAGTCAGTCGCGGGTTTGATGCGAGATATTTGTCTAGGCGGAATTTAAATGAATCAACGGTGCTGCAGTCTATAACGTCTCGGAGAAGCCCATTCCACAAGTTGACAACTCGATTGAAGAAGAAATTCTTAGATTCGTGTGAGTTAAAAGATTTACCAATAATTTTGCAACCGTTTCCCTGAGTGTAATTAGATTGGTCGATAGTGAAGTACTTACTACAGTTCATATTGTCGATGCCTTTGATGATTTTGAACACTTGAATTAAGTCACCTCTTAATCTGCGCTGGGTTAAAGGAAATAGATTTAATTCTCTAAGACGCTCTTCGTATGGTTTGTTCTTTAGGCTAGGTATCATTTTGGTAACTCTACGTTGAACTCGTTCTAGCTTGTTTATGTCTTTTTGGTAATAAGGGCACCAGCATTGAACTCAGTATTCCAGAAGAGGGCGGACTAAGGAATTGTAAAGGGTTAGGATAACGTCTTTGGATTTATGCTCAAATGATCTGCCTATAAAGCCAATTATTTTGTTTGCCTTCTTAACAACTTCTGAACATTGTTGACTCGGTTTTAGGTTACTCGATATTGTTACTCCCAGATCGGTTTCTCTGTTTACATTCTTAAGCTGAGTGCCATTCATCGAATAGTTTGCTTTCTCATTTAGGTATCCGATATATAGTACTTTACATTTATCCGCATTGTAACTCATTTGCCAAATTAGGGCCCAATGTGACAATTTATCTAGATTGTGTTGCATATCGTCAACTTGATCTTTTGAGAGTACGCTATTTGCAATTTTTGTATCGTCAGCAAATTTTGAGATTGTACAGGTGAGACCCTCATCTATGTCGTTGATGTAAATTAGAAAGAGAATTGGTCCTAGTACCGATCCCTGGGGTACCCCGCTACTTACATTGGTCCATTTAGATGCCTTACCGTTTATGACTACTCTTTGCTTTCTGTCGCTGAGCCAATTTTCTATCCATTTCAACACACCGTCTTGTATTCCATGCGCTTTTAGTTTTATCAGTAAACGTTTGTGGGGAACTTTGTCAAAGGCCTTTTGAAAATCAAGGTATATATTATCTACAGCTTTACTCTCATCGTAGAGGTTGAGGATATCGTGGAAGAAGTCTAAGAGGTTTGTTAAACAGGAACGTTTTTTACGAAAGCCGTGTTGAGTATCTTTAAGTATGTTAGTTTCCTCTAAGTGATTTACGAGTCTGTCTCTTATGACCGTTTCTAGTATTTTACATACAACTGAGGTTAAGCTAATTGGACGATAGTTACTGGGTAGGGATTTGCTGCCTTTTTTTAATATCGGTGTTACATTGGCTATCTTCCACTGATCAGGCATAGTTCCAGACTGCAAGGATTTATTGAATAGTAATGTCAGTGGTATGGAGAGCTCATCCTTAGATTCCTTTAGAACTCTAGGAGAGATTGTATCAGGTCCAGGCGTTTTATTTACCTTGAGTTTATCTAAACAATTCAATACTTCTCTCTCTGTAACGGTGATAATGCTTAGAACATCTGAATTATCAATCTGAATCGGCGATGGTGTAGGGATATCACTGAGGTCTTCTGTTGTAAAAACTGATGCAAAGAAGGTATTGAGGGCATTACTCATTTGTACTTCGTCTTTGGTGTATTCTCCATTTTCATCGACTAACGGTCCAACAGTTGAAGTAACTACTTTTTTCTTTCTGATATAACTATAGAATTCTTTCGGGTTTGTTTTACTTTGATTCGCAATATGTAACTCTAGGGTCTTTTTACTTTGCTTAATTAACTTTTTGGCTTTGCGTCGTAGCTCTACAAATTTCACCCGTTCTTCGTCATTTTGTGAGGATTTTAATCTATCATTAGCAAATGTTTTAGCAAGCAGGCAGTTTGAAATATCTTTATTCCACCATTTGGGCTTATTATTATGGCCTGGACGCCATATTTTCGATGGTATGCAGTCTTGCACTGCTTTTAGGTAAGTGGTTTCGAATAACTTCCAAGATGTATTTATGTCGTTATTGTTAATTAAAAAGCTCCAGTCAGTTTCTTTAAACATAGCTCTAAGTTTATGAAAGTTTGCTTTCTTGAAATTAGGGGCTTTTTCGATGCTACTATTTGGTTCGTTACTAGTAAACTTTAAAGTGAAAGTTATCGTACGATGGTCGCTGTTACTGAATTCATCACCAACATTCAAATTCTCTATTAATTCTTCTTTTGTTGCAAGTACAATGTCAAGAACGTTATTACCACGGGTCGGTGTTCGAACAAATTGATAAAGCGAACTCTCTTGCAAGTTCGTATACAAGTCATGTCCGGAGTGTGAAGTAAGAGTATCGCCCCACTCGGTCACAGGTAAATTAAAGTCGCCAAAAAATACGGTATCTTGTGAGTTACTTACATCTGCAATTTGTTCATAAATTTCTCGGTCAGTTTGCACTAATTGAGCTGGAGGTCTGTATATTAATGCAAGTATTATTTTTGTACTTTTATTATTCTTTATTAGCACAAAAGATGTGTCGACGTTCACAATTTGAGGTTTTGACAAGAGGGTCGGGTTAAGACTTTCTTTGATATAAAATAAAACGCCACCTCCATTTTTATTTATTCGGCTTTTCTCAAACATTACATAACCGGGAAGTGAATACTCTGCTAAAAAGTCTCTATCTACTGTATTGAGCCAAGATTCTGTTATACCAATCACATCATAATTTTTAGTAAACACTAGTTCCTCTAAATCTGAAAATTTATTGCGTATGCTACGAGCGTTTGCATAGAAAACCTTTAAAGTTGCGGTTTTAGAACTCACAGAACGTTCTTTAATCAAATTTTTGGTTCTGATCGGATCTACATTTACATTCATGGCTGACATCGGTCCTCGGTCGTTATCCCTGGCGGTTTTGAATTTGGGTCGTGTTGGTGCAGCTTTATCCAAATTCGCGGTTCTTGACAGATTAGCATTTAATTCCTTCGCAGGTTGCCGCCCTCGCTGTCTTCGGTCCTCCTTCCTGGTTGGAAGTGGAGATAGGACAGACCCCTGAGGAATACCGGAGTTGATAAGTTGAGGAAGAGAGTGATGGCTGTCCACAACCGCTGTTATGGAACGGCCAGAAAGGAAATTAGAGATAAAGGCACAGATGGAGATAGAAACCGAAGGAGGGTAGTTTGAAAATTAGAGATTTGTGCCAGACTCTATCGAAGGCCTTCAATATATCTAGCCCAATAGAAAAAGTCTCACTGAAGTCTCAAATGGAGGATGACCAAGAGTTAGTAAGATAAGAAAGAAAATCACCAGTAGCGTGACACCTAAGGAAGCAATACTGGCGATCTGTGAGTAGATTATGAGAAGATAAATGCTTAAGACATATTTAAGTAAGAAGAGTTTCAAAACTTTGGAAATGCAAGAAGTGAGAGCAATTGGACGATTGTTGGAGGGCTGAGAGCGGTCACCCTTCTTTAGGACAGGTTGAATCAGAGCAAACTTCCAGCAAGAAGGGAAGACGTTAGAAGAGAGACAGAACGGCACGGAATCACAGTTTTAGAGTACAACAGGAGGATCACCATCCGGTCCAGATGCCTTCTTATTATTAAGCACAGAGAGGGTAGAAAGAGGTAGAAGATAAATATTATTAGGATAGTAGGCATGAGTAGGAGAGAGGGGGTTGGAGAGGGAGGAATAGCACCGGAATCATCCAAAGTGGAGTTTTTAGCAGTTTGGGTGAAGAGTTCAGCTTTGTCAGAGGAAGAAGTGACGGTAGCGTAGTGCCGTTAGAGTGGAAAAGGGCAGGGAAAGACGAGGAAGGAAAATGTTGGAGAGGTTTTTGGCTAGATGCCAGAAAGCTTGGGATGAGCTAGAGTTGGATAGTTCAGTGCATTTATTGTTGAGGAGTGTTTGGCGAGTCAAAGACAAAATTTTGATTGATTCTGGGCAGAAACATAGGAAGGAGGAGATTCTTGAGTTTGAAGGCAACGGTACCATTTGAATGGTTCCTCCTTATTGCGAACAGCAGTAGAACAAGCATGATTAAGCCAAGATTTTTTTGCATTAGACTGAGAGAAAGAAAATGGAATATATGCCTCCATGCCCCAGAGGATTACCTCGGTAATGCGTTCAGTACTCTCGAAAGCAAAAATCATTCCATGGAAAATCAAAGAAGTACTGCCGTACAGCATCCTAGTCAGCAGCGCCAAAGTGTCACAAGCGCTGTCGGCTAGGAATATTGTGTCCAGTTTTAGTCACCATACTATAAAGAGGACATTGTAAAACTAGAAGGAGTACAACGGAGGGTAACTAAAATGATTCCCCGACCAAGAAATAAACCATATGAGGAACGACTAAAAGAGTTTAAACTAATTTACCTTCATTCACATGAGTGGTCAACTTATGGAATATATTGCCTAGAAATGTTGTAGAGTGCCATACACTCCAGACTGTTAACATTGCCATGAATCCCCGACTAACTGCGTTTGTGCCCGAGTAATTCAGTATCGTACAAGTACTATAATTTTGTTTTCTGGACCACAGACTCTCTAGAGCTGAAGCCCTACAGTTGATGATTATGGCATTGTTTTGGTACATGCACCCTAGTAAGGACCATTAAGTCTGTTATTGTATATCTTCCTTTGAATTCCTTTGTAATCCTCTATATTCTGTAGAGTAGATATAGGATGCCAATATTTGGATAAACAGCTTTGTTAATGTCTTCACTAGGATAACACCATTATTTACATTTATATAAATTTAGACAGCAAAGAAAGAACATCGCACTGTCAAGGGGTTTAAAAGTAACTTTAATAACCTCTTATTATCCTATATTCTGATGAACATTTATCTATTTTATAGAAATCGGATAAAATTGTCTCGTAGCCAAAGTGTAAATGGAGAACCAAAACCTTTGTGTCGCCCCCAGATATGGCTCGTCAATACTCCTGGCGGTGGACGACGGTGACGGAGATCTGTACAACGCTACCCTGGGCACGGAGGAACGGAGACTTCTGCAGGTGGACAAGCAGCAGGGGGTTCATGTTGCTGGATCACCACAGTTCATAGGTGTTAATGCATTCAACATCCGGGAGGACTATTTTGATGGTACTGTTGCCTTTATTAATAAAGTTACATTCATTTAATCTTTGAACCTTTAACATATCTTTCAGAACCATCAGAGGTATAACAAAGCATTATATTGTCTAGGTTGAGTTGGGTGTGCTGTTATTTATGGAGTATATACAGCTACTGTTTTAACAAAACAAAATTATTTTTCATATGTGACAATTAAATCATCAATATTATTGTCGCAACTATCACATTCATAAATTTGAGAATATTGAGACCCAACGCCTTAATGAACGATAGGGCCAAATGTAAATGGCTACATTACCGAAACTAGGTGATATCAAATTATACTTGTTGAATCATAATGTTTTTATTAATTCATCGTTCGGTATCAGATTGTGAAAACAATAACTATATTGTTAATTAATTAGCCAGCAGATGGACTGTATGGGATGCCGATTGTGGACACGCCACAGTTCACAATTTAAGGGGATATTTGTAATAATGTGTTCATATATACTGTATATCTAGTTTTAGTGTTTTTCTTCGTAAACCTCCACCAAGCTTTAAAAAATACCCCCAAGAACCCCCCCCCCCCCCCCCCACACACACCCCGCTCGAGACAAATTTGTAAATGTTTCGGTAGAAAAATGTCTTGGCCAAAGGGCAGTTCTTCCTAGATAACAGGCTCGCTGCCGCTCGCCAGGATAAACTCGACACCTAAATGGCACACAAGGTCATAATATTGCCAAACTAATGAGGCAAATGCCTTAAAATCTTAAAAACTAATGGGGCTAAACATGAAAGAGTCGTGGGTCTAGAGAAAAACACCCCTTAATAGTGAAATTGGAGCTGGTGGTTGGCTAAGATAAAAGCAATTAAACAAATTGAATGGGTGTATAAATTCATCGTTTTTTTGACAAAAATATTTTCTGTTTTACTCGGAGATGAAAAGGTCTAATAACAAGGGAGTTGATACCCAACCTCTTGGAAGGCAGCATATCTGAGCCTACTCAGTTCCGCCGCTTTAGCAAGCATATATTTGTTGTATCATTCACCTATGGAAGAGTTAGAAAAACCAAGTGAATATAATCCAATCTAACTTTGATTAAATTTGGTTCCCTTTTTTATGTTCTCTAATATTTTTCCTGCTGAGGGAAATCACTTAACATTCCTAATACCATATGTGAGTGTATGTTTACAAAATGCAGTATATGTAAGTTAAAAGGAAGGGAAGGAAAAAAATTGCATCACTTGTTTTTGTTTTCCTTTTTTGTGTTTCAACTCTTCCTCTGGACAGAGTTAGAGGTTTATAGCCTGTGTATTCGATCGCTGAATACGATTAAGTCAGACTAGACAAGACAAATTAGATTTTGCAACCAACTGTTTGTAGTTTTGCCTTCTTTGACATACGTTGTCTGGCTGTTCCCTCCTGGATCAGTGCAGTTTTGAAGCCAATGTCTCTCCATCTCATCTCGTAATCTCGGACATTATCTATATTACATTATCTTTCACGCCACCTACTGAGCTTGTGTCTCGCTAAAGTACTGCCCCCATGGCATAATGTGAATATGGGAATATTTCTATTATGTTTATTATGCTAGGACAAATCTGGTCTTTGTGGGTCTCACTCAACAGGAAGAAGTACAAGTAAGTGATATAAGACTACGACTAAACACTAGGATTCGAGTCATACATCTAGTACAAAACAGTATTTTATTCACAGGAGATAATAAAACAATAAAAACACATGCAGCATTAATACACAATAGTACACAAATAACAGAACAATATATATGAGTCGTGAAGCATAACTGGACCCTACACGTGGCCTGAAGCTACGCACGATAAATTTCCTCAAACACGTGGCGAACCTATATTATGGGATTAACTCAACACTTGGACTCGTCGGTTCAAAATACGCTTACAGGAGAATATTAACTCTGAATGATTTCTACTAAGGAAAAATGGTAATTTACGTATTCGATAAATTTACTACCATTTAAGGATCTCACGACTTTGATGTTGACACACTTTATAGTAGTTTTTCGTTCTTTATCGATTTCCCTCTAGTCTCAACTGGTTATATTCTATGTTATAGCCCGAAGCACGGTCTGTCCTTATAGACATAGTTTTCTTTCACACGAATAATTATCATGTATGGGCATTTACTATTCTAGCATCGAGCATAGAATTCACCCTAGTAACAGACTTTGGAGGAGATCTAGTTTCGAACTTAGGCTTGGATCCAGTCGAATGACCTGGAGGACGAGCATCGATCCTCATGTGGGAGAATGGGCTGTTCTCACTTTTCCTGCCATAGTCACAACTTTTACTGGTAGGTCAGGATCTTCTCCTCCTAGAGCAGCAAAGGGCATTGATGGTTCCCTTTCTCTTTGTTGGTCCTGATGGTAAAGCACGTAGGTGTGAAGAATGGGTCTGACCAGAACCTTCGTGGCAGGAATGCTACCTAGGTAAGGCTCGTGGGTGGATCATACTTCCTTTTACACTCTCGCTCTTGTTGGTGGTGCTATTACTCGTGGTGGCTGCTGTTGTTATGGCCGTTATAAAGGTGGCTTCTAATGCAACTAATTTAAAACTGGGCATAACACTTACCCTCTCTGTGTGAAAGTCATGACCCCGTGGCTGGAAGTCATATGTTATTGAAGAGGTGGTATGGTAGGTGGGG
>JBAKBP010030262.1:0-25974 GCA_037953745.1 Lithodes maja | reverse complement strand
GTGTTGGCAGTGTGGTAGCTGATAATAATATGACGGATATGGTAAGTAGATGATCCATAATTATTCCATCTACTATTTGTAAACAATACCGTTACACACTGGAATTATTTAGTGTAACAAAAGAGATACACATTAAAATTGTGTAGTATATGTACAAGTATTTGTATTAATTTCTCATATACATTGGTTAGATTGATACACTTGAACTATTAAATTACATTGTGCAGCTAAGTTGATTGATTGTAAAATATAACATACTATGGCTACATATATCAATATTTATTTCAACCCTCACATTTTGACGATAGTCAATGTAAGGTTTTCCTCGTGCTTGGGAAAAAGGCGGCAATTGTACGGACATATATTACATTTATGAATTATTATCGGCAGTGTAATATACACATATTACGGATAAATGTTATACGGTATCCAATCCTGACAAAACATTTTTTAATGGGTTATTAAAGTTTAGAACCATCAACAACAACAACAACACCAACACACACATACACACACACAGCCCGTAGCCCGTAGCCTAGTAGGTAGAGCTCTCGTCTCACACACGAGGGGTCGGGGGTTCAATCCCCGGCCGGGCGGAGACAAATTGGGCTTGTCTCCTTTCATGTGTTAGCCTCAGTTCACCTAGCTGTAAATAGGTACCTGGAATAAGTGGACGACGTTGTGACGTCCCATCTGGGGTTGGCAAAAATGGTACAAGGCGAGATGGGTATCATATGGTTCACCTAAGCTGATGGCTACCTAAGCCTTCGGGCGAGACGGTACCGTCTATAGTGAGAATGGTACCATACAGATCCACCCTAAGCCTTCGTTTCCGATGTCGCCAATTGGCTAAAATACAGACTACACACACATCCACAGCCATTCCAACGATACATATAACACCTACACATATAGGAGGCGGGAAATAACGAGCATGCTCACTCCCGCAATACAACTAGAGTAAGTACACACACACACACATACACACACACACACACACACATACACACACATACACACACATACACACCACCACCACTACCACACACTCAATTAGTTGGATTGCTTCTGGTGAGAGAGGTTAGTGACCAGACAGTGTTCTATCATATAATGGGTCCTTGGTCACTTGTAGCACATGCAGGGTAGGAAAGGAATAGGAAGGACGAAAGAGAAGAAGGAAGGAAGGAAAGAAAAAGGAGGAAGGAAAGAAAAAGGAGGAAGGGAGGGACAAGAGAGGAGGGAGGAAGGAAAGAAGAAGGAGGAAGGGAAGGACGAGAGAGAAGAAGCGAGGAAGGAAAGAAGAAGGAGGAAGGGAAGGACGAGAGAGGAGGAGGGAGGAAGGAAAGAAGGAGGAGGAAGGGAAGGACGAGAGAGAAGAAGGGAGGAAGGAAAGAAGAAGGACGAGAGAGAAGGAGGGATGAAGGAAAGAAGAAGGAGAAAGGGAAGGACGAGAGAGAAGGAGGGAGGAAGGAAAGAAGAAGGAAGAAGGGAACGACAAAGAGGGGTGAGGGAGTGTCCAGCCAGTGTTCTATCATATAACGGGTCATTGGTTACTTGTAGCACACACCGGGTAGGGTGGACTGAAGGAATAAAGGCGGGAAGGACAGAAGAAGGAAGGAAGGGAGGAAGGATAAGGAGTTGTAGAGGGAGGGAGTGGCTGGGTAGTGTTTTATCATATAATGGCTCCTTGGTTACTTGTAGTACATAGCCTATAGGGTAGGGAGGAAGGAGGGGATGAAGGAAGAGAAGGGATAGATGAAAAAAGGAAGGGAAGGAGTAAGAGAAGGAGGGAGTAACCGGGTAGTGTTTTATCATACAGTATAATGGCTCCTTGGTCACTTGTAGAACATATGGGTTAGTACAAAGGAGTACAAAGGAGTACAAAGGAAATCAAGCAACAACAGGTCTAGTGACCCTTCTAGGCTGCTTGTCCTCCAAAACACTGAGGATCAAGTGTCCAAACAGTGGTTTAGAGTGGGTAAGGGAACATTGGAAAGGGAACTACTGCCCTAGAACTAATGTCCGTGGCAGGATTAGGAAGTTAGTAGGGGACAGATGGGTTAGTAACTGAGGGGGGTATACAATAAAGTTATTCATTTACAAACGCAGTCAGTCGCGGGTTTGATGCGAGATATTTGTCTAAGCGGAGTTTAAATGAATCAACGGTGCTGCAGTCTATAACGTCTCGGGGAAGCGCATTCCACAAGTTGACAACTCGATTGAAGAAGAAATTCTTAGATTCGTGTGAGTTAAAAGATTTACCAATAATTTTGCAACCGTTTCCCCGCGTGTAATTAGATTGGTCGATAGTGAAGTACTTACTACAGTTCATATTGTCGATGCCTTTGATGATTTTGAACACTTGAATTAAGTCGCCTCTTAATCTGCGCTGGGTTAAAGGAAATAGATTTAATTCTCTAAGACGCTCTTCGTATGGTTTGTTCTTTAGGCTAGGTATCATTTTGGTAACTCTACGCTGAACTCGTTCTAGCTTGTTTATATCTTTTTGGTAATAAGGGCACCAGGATTGAACGCAGTATTCCAGAAGAGGGCGGACTAAGGAATTGTAAAGGGTTAGGATAACATCTTTGGATTTATGCTCAAATGACCTGCCTATAAAGCCAATTATTTTGTTTGCCTTCTTAACAACTTCTGAACATTGTTGACTCGGTTTTAGGTTACTCGATATTGTTACTCCCAGATCGGTTTCTTTGTTTACATTCTTAAGCTGAGTGCCATTCATCGAATAGTTTGCTTTCTCATTTAGGTATCCGATATGTAGTACTTTACATTTATCCGCATTGAAACTCATTTGCCAAATTTGGGCCCAACATGACAATTTATCTAGATTGTGTTGCATATCGTCAACTTGTTCTTTTGAGAGTACGCTATTTGCAATTTTTGTATCGTCAGCAAATTTCGAGACTGTACAGGTGAGACCCTCATCTATGTCGTTGATGTAAATTAGAAAGAGAATTGGTCCTAGTACCGATCCCTGGGGTACCCCACTACTTACATTGGTCCATTTAGATGCCTTACCGTTTATGACTACTCTTTGCTTTCTGTCGCTGAGCCAATTTTCTATCCATTTCAACACACCGTCTTGTATTCCATGCGCTTTTAGTTTTAGCAGTAATCGTTTGTGGGGAACTTTGTCAAAGGCCTTTTGAAAATCAAGGTATATAATATCTACAGCTTTACTCTCATCGTAGAGGTTGAAGATATCGTGGAAGAAGTCTAAGAGGTTTGTTAAACAGGAACGTTTTTTACGAAAGCCGTGTTGAGTATCTTTAAGTAAGTTATTTGCCTCTAAGTGATTTACGAGTCTGTCTCTTATGACCGTTTCTAGCATTTTACATACAATTGAGGTTAAGCTAATTGGACGATAGTTACTGGGTAGGGATTTGCTGCCTTTTTTGAATATCGGTGTTACGTTGGCTAGCTTCCACTGATCAGGCATAGTCCCAGACTGCAAGGATTCATTGAATAGCAATGTCAGTGGTTTGGAGAGCTCATCCTTAGCTTCCTTTAGAACTCTAGGTGAGATTGTATCAGGTCCAGGCGTTTTATTTACCTTGAGTTTATCTAAACAATTCAATACTTCTCTCTCTGTAACGGTGATATTGCTTAGAACATCTGAATTATCAATCTGAATCGGCGATGGTGTAGGGATATCACTGAGGTCTTCGGTTGTAAAAACTGATGCAAAGAAGGTATTGAGGGCATTACTCATTTGTACTTCGTCTTTGGTGTATTCTCCATTTTCATCGACTAACGGTCCAACAGTTGAAGTAACTACTTTTTTCTTTCTGATATAACTATAGAATTCTTTCGGGTTTGTTTTACTTTGATTCGCAACATGTAACTCCAGGGTCTTTTTACTTTGCTTAATTAACTTTTTGGCTTTGCGTCGTAGCTCTACAAATTTCACCCGTTCTTCGTCATTTTGTGAGGATTTTAATCTATCATTAGCAAATTTTTTAGCAAGCAGACAGTCTGAAATATCTTTATTCCACCATTTGGGCTTATCATTTTGGCCTGGACGCCGTATTTTCGATGGTATGCAGTCTTGCACTGCCTTAAGGTAAGTGGTTGTGAAACACTCCCAAGATGTATTTATGTCGTTATTGTTAGTCAGAAAGCTCCAGTCAGTTTCTTTAAGTTTTGATTTAAGTTTATGAAAATTTGCTTTCTTGAAATTAGGGACTTTCTCAATGCTGCTATTTGATTTGTTACTAGTAAACTTTAAAGTGAAAGTTATCGTACGATGGTCGCTGTTACTGAATTCATCACCAACATTCAAATTCTCTATTAATTCTTCTTTTGTTGCGAGTACAAGGTCAAGCACATTATTACCACGGGTCGGAGATTGTACAAATTGAAAAAGTGAACTCTCTTGCAAGTTAGCATAGAGGTCGTGTCCAGAGTGTGAAGTAAGAATATCGCCCCATTTAGTCACGGGTAAGTTGAAATCGCCAAGAATTACGGTATCTTGTATGTTAGTTATTTCTGCAATTTGTTCATAAATTTCACTGTCAGTTTGCACTGATTGAGATGGGGGTCTGTATAATAAAGCTAGTGTTATTTTAGTTCCTCGTTTATTATTTAATAGTACGTAAGATATGTCTATATTCGCAATTTGAGGTTTTGACATTAAGACGGGATTAAGACTTTCCTTTATAAAAAACAGAACTCCTCCTCCATTTCTATTGATCCGACTTTTCTCAAACATTGTATAACCAGGAAGCGTATATTCGGCTAAAAAGTCTCTGTCTTCCATATTTAACCAAGATTCTGTAATGCCGATTATATCATAATGTTCTGTAAACACGATTTCCTCTAGATCTGAAAATTTATTGCGTATGCTACGAGCATTTACATAAAACACCTTAAGAGTATTAGAGTTGGATGTTACTGATTGTGCATTGTCTGAATTTTCAGTTCGTATTTGACTTACACTACCCTGTCTTGGTTCTGGTTGACCCCGTTTTTTGAACGGAAATCCTTGACTGCATCGTTCAGCAGACGACCAAGACGTGCAGCTCCTACTTCATTGAGATGTACACCATCTCCTGAAAACAAAGATTTATCATAGTAAAAATTATCCCACGTGTCGACAAAGCCGATGTTCTCCTCCCTGCAGAGTTTGGCTAGTCGGCGATTTGTACTGGTAGCTATGTTGTAGAATCGGTTTTCTACATCAATCCGGGGAACAATTCCTGAAATTAAGATTCTATTAGATTTTTCCTTGAAGGACCTGATCAGCCGCCGGTACTTGCAAAGTAGTTCCTCTGACCGCGTCCGTTGGACATCGTTAGATCCAACGTGGATGATGTACGTAGTGCTTGCGGGGGCGAGCCTGGAAACCTCTTCCAGAGCCGCAACAATGTCGTCCACGCCGCCACCTGGGATACAGAATCGCTTTCTGGTCCTGGGTGCCCTGGCGCAGAACTCGGTTAGTTGGCCACGGACCATGGAGTCGCCCACAAGCCGAACTTCTTCCGTTTCCTCTTCCTCGTCAATAGCCAGAATTTTGAAGCGGTTTTGGCATGTTGTCGGGATGACCTTCCTGGTACTGGTACTGGGATGGACATTGTTTCTCACTAACTGAAAGTTGTCCTGGGGGGGAGTGAGAGTAGAGTCATTATTATTATCTGCAACATCTAAGGTAGCTGCTGGTGTGGGTACCGGCAGCTACCTTAGATGTTGCAGATAATAATAATGACTCTACTCTCACTCCCCCCCAGGGGAGGAAGTTAGGAAGGAAGGGAAGGTGTAAGAGAGGGAGGGAGTGACCGGACTGTGTGTAGTACTATCATATAATTATATAATTGGTCTTTGGTTACTTGTACAATACACAGGGTAGGGTGGAAGGAAGGAAGGAAGGAAGGAAGGAAGGAAGGAAGGGAGGGAAAGGAAAGGAAAGGAAAGGGAGGGAGTGACCGGGCTGTGTAGTATCATATAATGGCTCTTTGGTTAATTGTAGCACACACAGGGTAGGGTGTGGATGGAAGGACACTAGGAAGGATGGGATAGTGGGAGAGAGTGACTGGGTAGAGCTCTATACTGGCTCTGTGGTCACTCGTAGTACACACAGAGCAGGGTGCAAGGAAGGATGGAAATAGGAAGGGAGCAAGGGAAGGAGTAAGAGAGGGAGGTAATGGACCGGGCATTACTCCATCATTATAATAGCTCTTTGGTTAATTTAATACACGCAGGGCAGGGAGGAAGGAGGGAATGCAGGCAGGCAGGAAGTAAGGGAGGCTAATAAATACAATGCTGGAAAGAATCAAAGATAGCTATACAAGAATGAGTTCAGAGAGAGAGAGAGAGAGAGAGAGAGAGAGAGAGAGAGAGAGAGAGGATGGTAGGGAGGATGAGGAGGAAGAGAGGAAGTGGGTGGATGAAGAGATGTATATAAGAAGGAAATTAGATGGGAGAGATGGATATAATGGACAATGGGAAACATTTCTATAAACATGTATAGAGGCAACGATGAAAATAATGTATGTACTGGAACTTGTCGCTTGTAGGAAAGGAGGAAGTAGATGATATAGATGGATGTATTGGACAATTGAATAGATGGCTTAAAATAAATATATAAATATGTATAAATATAGGTATACCGTATATGCATAGGATTGTGATAATTGAAAGAACGTAGCACTACCAAAAAAACTATCGCCCAGTAGCTCTGACTTCCCACATCATTAAAATTTTCGAGCGAGTCCTGCGAGGCAAAATCTCAACATTTATGGAAAAAAATGAACTACACAACACTGGTCAACATGGGTTCAGAGCAGGAAGATCATGTCTCTCGCAACTATTGGAACACTACGACAGAATTCTTAAATACCTAGAAGAAAAAAAAAACGTGGACGTCATCTACACCGATTTTGCTAAGGCATTTGATAAATGTGATCACGGTATTATTGCACACAAACTTAAAGCAAAAGGGATAACAGGTAAAATCGGAAGGTGGATATACAACTTCATCGTGAACCGAAAACAATCAGTAGCAGTAAGCCAAGTAACATCTGAGCCTTCAGACGTCAAAAGCTCAGTTCCCCAAGGAACAGTACTAGCGCCCCTTCTTTTCCTCATTTTAATAAGTGACATAGATACCAACACAAGACACAGTACAGTATCCTCCTTTGCGGATGACACGAAACTGAATATGATAGTAAAGACACAGGAAGACACGGGCCGGCTGCAAGAGGACATAAATAAGGTGTTCCAGTGGACCAGGGAAAATAACATGCAGTTTAATGAAGACAAATTTCAATTATTACGATACAGAGATAAGGATTTCGTTAAAGAGAGCACAAGTTACATAACAGAATCCAATCACATAATAGAACGTAAAGACAATGTGAAAGACCTTGGGATGATAATGTCTGAAAATATGGGATTCAAAGAACATAACCAGGTCAAAGTTGCAGCTGCGAAACGGCTAACAGGTTGGATTCTACGAACATTTAAACTCGCGGTGAATTGCGTCAATTGCCTATGATAACACTCTTCAAATCCCTGGTGCTACCGCGGCTAGAATACTGTAACGTATTAACATCCCCATACAAATTAGGTGAAATTATTGACTTAGAAAGTGTACAAAGGAACTTCACCTCACATATAAACTCAGTAAAACAGTTACGGTACACTATGGGATCGCTTAAAATCACCAGACTGTATTCGTTGGAACAACGTAGAAGGGAACGATATTTAATCTTAATAAATAAAGATCAATGTTTGTCTGTTTGTCAGTTACCCGACTACCCGACCTTTGTTACTAAACTACTCCCACAGTTTTGGTGCCAGGTGGGAGTGTGAGGCACCGTTGGAAAGCCCAGGCTTTCGAGATGGTTATAGGCGAGTTTAGTGGAAATCAGACACTTTTGTTTAATACAATTTTCGGCAGAACTTATGTAGTATACGGGAGCGAAAAAAATGCGAAAAAATGGCCGTTTGGGGCAGAAGGAGGCCTCCGATCGAAAAGGTGTATGGAACGAAAGTTGTTCGCAGCCCCCCAAAATGGGGGTACGGATCAGGTCAGATCCAAAATCGGAGGTCATTTAGCGGCCGAAATCGAGGTCGCCGTTTAATGAGGCACAGGGAGGTCGAGGCCGGTGATTATGGTAGTAGTAGTATTGTGATGATTGTAGTAGTAGTGATTGATGATGGTGATTATGGTAGTAGTAGTGGTGGGAGTAGTGATGGTGATTATGGTGATTACCCGGGCAACGCCGGGTACCCCTGCTAGTAATATATACGTGGAAAATCGCAGAGGGTTTTGTACCAAATCTACATACACCAATAGCAATGAAATTCAATGATAGGAGAGGCTGGGAATGCGATATCCCCAAGATGATAAATCGGGGGCCTATGGGCTCTCTGCGAGAGGGCTGGTTATCACATAGAGGAGCACGTCTCTTCAACAAACTCCCGCGGCGAGTGAGAGACATGAGAGGTGTCTCGTTAGACAGCTTCAAGAGAGCTCTTGATGTCGAACTACAAAAAGTGCCAGACGATCCCATCTTCACAAGAGTGCGCTCCACCTCTTCGAATAGACTGCTGCACCAATTCTCAAACAACAACGTAGGGCGGTGCGCTCTTCGGTGCCACTAGCAAGAGTGGCGAACTCCACATAGGTGAACATAGGTAGGTAGGTAGATAATAGATGGTTGAAGATAGAAACACAAATTATAATAAATCTGCTAGAGGAATGTACAGAGTTAATTAGAGGAAACATGTTAGATAGATGGCTGGAAATAAAGAATGGGAAGGACGTGGATTCATAAATTGAAATGAAGGATGGATAATATAGATGACATATATGAGGTGTGTAGCAAGAATGTTGACTCAGAAAAGTTGACAGAATAAATATAAACACTATATGAGGAGGAGCACTTTATTGACAACGTTTCGCCGATGCTACACTAATATAGAAGGTGGATAAGTTGGATAGAGACCTGACAAGATATTGGTGAAAAAATAATGTTTACTGTGTACCATGAGCAAAGTGTGTTTGATATGTGGATTATTGGACAGTTGAAAATATATAATAGGAATATAATGTTATGATGGAGGTGCGTGGCTGGACTTAATAAATGAGATGGGATAGCTGGAGTGGGGGCCATTTGGGTAGATGTTTGAAGAGAATGGGGGTTTAAAGTCAGAACGGCCGATCTCCTAAACGGCCTCACCTAGAAACGCCAACAAATAAACCGATTATTATTACATGTCAAAATAACCAGTCTTTAATCTAACCCAACATAATTTAACCAAAACTAATTTAAAACTAACTACCAACCAAATGTAATCTAATTTAGATTAGCCGGCTGAACTACAACAGTGTCAATTTAATGTCCTAACATAGTCTAACAGTACTGGTATAGTTTGCACCGGTTGAGAGCTACTGGTTGAGTTGTCCGGTCACCGTATATTTTATGGTGATAGTAATAACCCCCTCTAATTTAAGGATAGAAAGTTAAACCATTATCACTATACATCACTGATATCATATACGGTACTATATTCATACCCTTTCTATACTCTCGATTCTTTAGAAAGGTTAGGGTATTAATTTTAGATTATTATTTGTTATTATTATTTTTTATTTTTTATAGGTTCTAGTGTAATAGTAGTGATTGAGTTGGACCTGTTAAGCCTAACCCCTTTAGTACAGAGTTGTCCTTGCCATTATAATCTGAATATTACTAGATGATTTGATCCAGCTTAGGGAGGACGTTACTCAGTTACTTGTTCGTCAAGGGGAATCCACGCAATGCGAGCTAAGCTCATTATTATCGCGCCTCCTTAACTGGGAATGTATTGCGTGAAATGCATGTTAAGTGTTTTATGTACTGTTGGAATGGCTGTGGATGTGTGTGTAGTCTGTATTTTAGCCAATTGGCGACATCGGAAACGAAGGCTTAGGGTGGATCTGTATGGTACCATTCTCACTATAGACGGTACCGTCTCGCCCGAAGGCTTAGGTAGCCATCAGCTTAGGTGAACCATATGATACCCATCTCGCCTTGTACCATTTTTGCCAACCCCAGATGGGACGTCACAACGTCGTCCACTTATTCCAGGTACCTATTTACAGCTAGGTGAACTGAGGCTAACACATGAAAGGAGACCAGCCCAATTTGTCTCCGCCCGGCCGGGGATTGAACCCCCGACCCCTCGTGTGTGAGACGAGAGCTCTACCTACTAGGCTACGGGCTGTGTGTAGCAATTGAAAAGCTTCAAACTATCTCGATTATCCATTTTAACTACCACGGTTTTCTCCTAAGCTGCATAAAATCGTCTAAATATAGCTGGAATAGCACAACATACATCCTCGGTAAGGAAGGGGTTAAGGGAGAAAGGTATATCTTTTTGGTCGATTATTTCATATATTTATTATTTGGTTTTAGTTTCCTCCCTAGACCTCCATCAAACTTACAAAAACATCCATTAGATCCCCCTTGTAGATAAACATGTACATTTTTCGGTAGAAAACATTTCCGACCAAAGGCCGGTTCTTCCAAAATTACAGGCTCACTATCGTTCGCCAGGAAAATAAATCGACACCTAATTAGCACGAAAGGTGTTAATATTGACAAAGAAATGAGGTGAAAGGTCTTAAAATCGACAAACTAATGGGGCAAACATCATAAAATCTGAAAACTAATGGGGCTAAACATGAGGGCGAAGGGGGTTTAAAAACACGACCCCTCTCCTCTTAATTAAGAGGAGGTGGTGGTTGAAATGGTCCACTGGTTTTGTTCGCGTGTTAAGCCGGTATCACACGAGAGCTTTTATAGTCAACATTCGATGATCAACATTTTTCTGGCAACACTTATGGAATATGTTGCACTGGTATCGGAAACTAGACTGATGATACATGAATTTAGGTAACGGAAATATTGTAACTGTCTTCCTCACAAGCTGCCAGACCAGTGTTGAGGATGAATGTTAGGGGAAAACGCGCTCGCGTGATACCGGCTTTATCCCCCTGGACGAGCAGTGAACCATGGGTGGGCGGGTTTTAGTTGGTCTATATGCCACAACGGAGGCATGAATGATGGAAACTCGATGGTATATTCCCATTCTATGCCAACTTCAGCTCGTGTGGGTGACAGGTTATTTTCATCAATTCTGTGACTGTCCTATAGGGTGAAACGTGTCAATTGTGAAGTTGGGGCAGAACAATATTATTATCATATTTCATTTTAAATGCCCTGTAGAGAATATTGGTCTAAATTCAGATACCGGTACTTTTAATTTGAGTATAATTTTATGATGAAAATAATGGTACTTGGATGAAATAAGTACCCGGTACCGTTTTTTTTTTTTTTTTTTTTTTTTTATAATATAGAGAAACAATCAGTGGTTCTGAAAATGATAATGAATTGTAAAAAAAGTGAACCATGTAGTAAACACCGGCGCAATTTTTATCAGTACGGAGCAATGTGTAGGCCTACAGTACGTATAAAATAAATATAAATGTGTGAATTGAGATGAAAAAAGAAAAGATATCGCCAACACGAGCAAAATTCGAATTGAACTACGCTGGAAAAATGTAGCGTACAAAGCCATTCACAGAAGTACGAAATAAAAATAAAAGAGCGCGAAAAAAATGGAAGTGAGCGAGCAAAAGTGAGAGTATTCGATAAAATGTGGGAAATGTGTGACGAGACTGAAATGAGGGGTCGAGAGAGAGCGAGAGAGATGTAACGAAATTGAGAAAACAAAAATAGAAAAAAATGGTGGCTGACAAAGTGAAAGCGCATAGCAAATAGTATGCGAGAAACAATGAGTGAAAAAACAAAAGTGAATGATGAAGAAAGTAAATAACAAAACATAGAAGAACTAGAGGGGCACTTGGTAGAGCGCATACCTCCGCCTACGTTGGCTGGTTCTTTACCATTAATATCATAGGCCTAAATTTTCTTCAGGATCTGGGTTTCAGTATATGATCCAGATCGCTTCCTAAATTGAATAACTTCCTTGGTGCACCAATCTGCCCACCAAATTTAGTGAAAATCTCAGGATCGCCTCCTCAATTGAATCACTTCTTATTTGGTGCATATCCTATCTGCTTGCCAAATTTTGTGAACATCGGTTCATTACTTTGTGAGATATCTTGTTTACAGACGGACAAACAAACTGAGGCAAAAACTTAACCTTAGTCCAAGTTCGTTGGCGGAGATAATGAAATGGAAATAAAAAATGTTGGTTGACAAAGTGAAAGCGCATAGCCAATCGTATGTGAAAAACAGTGAGTGAAAAACAAACAAGTGAATGACGAAAAATGTAAATAAAACAGAAGAACTAGTGAGGGGCACTTGGTAGAGCGTATACCTCCGCCTACGTTGGCTGGTTCTTTACCATTAATATCATAGGCCTAAATTTCTTCTGGATCTGGGTTCCAGGATATGATCCAGATCGCCTTCTTTCTTGGCGCATATCCTATCTGCCCACCATTTTTCGTGAATTCGGTTCATAACTTTGTGAGATATATTGATTACAGACAAACAGATAGACAAACGGAGGCGAAAATATAACCTGTGTCTAACTTCGTTGGCGGAGGTAATAATAGAAATATTAATGCCGAAAATTGAATGCCTTAAAGTGCATGACAAAAAGTTATTGAAAAACAACATTAAAATAATAGCAGACAGGAAAGTGGAAAAAGGCTAAAAGTAAATAACAAATACTGACAGTGAATAACAAAAGAGTGCGTGAATTAGTAGGGACAATTCAAAGCAAGTGAACAACAAAATATGGATACATATGGTGATAGAAAATACCACCTTTGAGTTCCTTAAGCTGTTTGTGTATTAAATACGAACAAAATCTCCACGAACATGATAAGGGTGTACACACAAGGACAAGGACAAGGAAATATAAATGGATATGTATTTACTGAGAAAACGAGTTCGAACATGATAAGAAAGTAAATGGTTGAATGGACAAAATGATGTAATAGATTTTCCCTGTGAGAGAGTGAATGAGAGTGAAGAAGAAAATACATAAGGCTAAACACGAATGAGAAAATAGATTAGAAAGGGAATGGGTTTGCATCTGCAACGATGGATATGAAAATGGAAAGGAGGAGGAGGAGGAGAGAGAATGCATAAGGATGAGAGTGAACGGGCAGGGAGATTAGAAACGAAATGGAATTGCATCAGCATCGATGGAAAGGAGAAGAGAGAGAGAGAGAGAGAGAGAGAAAGAGAGAGAGAGAGAGAGAATAGAGCAAGATCACGTGACAAAGAAAGTGAAATAGTGTCAATGAGAAAAAAAATCCATTTCACCTCTCCCCACGTTTAGGAAAATGGGAAAGGAAGCAAGGTAAAAAAAATGAAATAGTGACAACAAAAAGTTGTGGATGGCGTCAACAGGAAGCAAACCCCCCCCCCCCCCCCCCCCCCCACACACACACACACACACACACCTCCCCACCCCTCCTAATCCCTCCTTCCCCTCCCTTGGGTAAATATAGAGAGGGGTGGGGAACAACTTTGACATTCTGTTTTTTTTTCGCTATTTTGGGTGGGTCGAGTACGGCGTTCCTCTGTTGAGAAGTAGATTGGTTGAGTTGGATGGAGTTAGTTTAGGTTAGGTTATGGCTATGGTAGGGTGGGCTGGGGTAGGTGGAGATGGAGTTTGGTGGATTGGGTTGAGCTAAGTTAGGTTATAGTGGGATGGGTTTAGTTAGGTTAGGGTAGGTGGGATTCGGTTAAGTTTGGTTAGGGTGAGCTGGGTCGAGTTCAGTTAAATTAGGGTGGAATGGGTTGGGTTCGGTTTGGCTGGGTTGAGTTAGGTTAGGCTGGAGTGGTTGGGTTAATTTAGGTTAGGGTGGATTGAGTTACGTTAGGATGGGTTGAATTAAATTGCATTATATTGAGTTGTTGTTGTTGTTCCCTAAGCTGCCTGGCCGAACAGCCCCGAGTCCCTGAGGAAGGCCATGGCCACGATCGGGCTTTCCCACAGAGCTCTCATTGAGTGTAGATTGTGTTGTTGGCGTAAGTGGTTGTGTGAAATGCAGTCTTCTATGATGTGTTTAATGGTATGGGGTGCTGTGTTACATCCCGGGCAGGAGTCGACAACGGAGTCATCCAGTCTCTTCTGATAGCTCAGGAGAGCTGGATGGTGTCCGCATCTCAGCCTGGCCAGGTGGACTCTGTCCTCGTGAGGAAGGGAGGATTCGGAAGGATGGATTTCGGGAGGTCGTGCATGCAGCTGCGTGTTGTCTGTGAGTGAGTGAGTGGATGGATCGGTGAGAGATATGAGTATGGATGTGCTTCTGGAAGTTGGTTCGGGGTGGGCAGGGAGGGAGAGAGGACAATAATTGTGTGTGATACCTTGTGCTGGGTGTTGTTTTGATATTTCTTGGTGTCTGTGGGTGTGTTGCCATGTAGTTTAGTGGGTGGTCTTGGTTCGTGGAGGCTGCTGCCAGGAATTGAGTGCCTCTCATGTCCAGATGGTCTTTGACTTTGAGGATTTTGGTTTCTTGATGTAGGTGATCTGTGGGTGCAGTAGCTGTGCAGCCTGTAATGATCTTCAGGGCTTTGTTTTGAATAGTCTGTAAAGACTTATGATGTGTTTCAGCTAGGTTAGAAGCCCAGGCTGGGCTTGCGTAAGCCATCACTGATCTTATGTATTGTTTATATACTGTGGTGGTAGTTTCTTTGTTGTGTCCAAATTTTGTGTGAACAAGTGACCTGAGGGCGTTAAGTCTGGGTGTCAGTTTCTTTTTAATGTTTGTGGTGTGCTGTTTGAATGTCATATGAGTATCATATGTTACTCCTAGGATTTTGTGTGTGTGTGTGTATGTGTTAGGGGTGTGTTGTTTATGGTGAGTTGAGGGATGTATTCGTGTTCTCCTGTCCAACTTGTGAGCAGGGTTGCGGTGGATTTGGCTGGGGCTAGATTAAGTCTGTTTGTAGTGCACCAGCCATGTAGTGTGTTGAGATAGGGTTGAAGGAGATCTGTTGCTCTTTTTGGGTCATGGTGTGTGCATGTGAGTGTTATGTCATCTGCATAGGAGGCTAAGTTTATTTGGGGCGTATTGGGTGTAGTTATATCGTGCATGTACAGATTGAAGAGTGTGGGCGATAGGACGGATCCTTGTGGGACTCCGTTTGGAAAGTTTCTGATTTTAGATGACTGACCGGCAAAAGATACATGTGCACATCTGCCTGCTAGGAAGTTGGCCAGTCACCTTTTTGTGTTGTTGTGCATGTTTGTGTTGTAGACTTTGTTAGGTTGTGGCGGGGGATGGCATCGAAGGCTTTACTAATGTCGAGTGTGGCTAATAGTGATCTGTGTGGTGGTCTAGCTGAGTTGATGCCGTCGAAAGCTCTTTGTGTAAGGTCTGTGAGAAGAGTGTTTGTGGAGTGCAGCGGCCTAAAGCCATGTTGTGTTGGAGCTAGGGGTAGGTCAGGTGTAATTAGTTGTAATACTAGGCGTTCCATGACTTTGGAGGGGGAGCAAAGGAGTGTGATGGGGCGGTGCGAGGAGGGTAGTGTGGGGTCTTTGTTGGGTTTGGGGAATGTGATGATGATACCATGCTTCCAAATGTCTGGTATTGTGTTGTGTGAATAGCTGTAGTTTGATATGTTAGTGAGTGCTTGTATGCCTTGTGGTCCCAGGTGTCTGAGGTGTATGTTGCTTATGTTGTCTAGGCCACAGGCGGGTGAGTGCTTGAGATTGTTGATGATATGCTGTGTCTGGTGATTGGTGAAGGGTGTATAGTCAGGGTCTGTGGGGAATTGTCTCTTACGTCGGATGACACGTCGGTCGTCTTTGTGAGGTTTTAGGTGGCTGACATGTGAGAAGTGATTGATGAGAGTGTTTGCTTGTTGTTTACATGAAGGAGTAGAGTCTGTTGTTGTGATTGCAGCATGTGATTGTGTTGTGTTGCTGTTGGAAAGTGTGATGCTGTTTAGTGTTTTGTAGAGTTTTTTGGGGTTTGTTTTGTGATCAAGTGTTTGTAGGAAGTTATTCCAATTTAGTTTTTGTTGTTCTTGTATTTTGTTGTTCGTTTGGGTGTTGAGTGCTTGAATTTGTTGTGTGATGTCTTGTGTGTGGGGTGCTGGGGAGTGTTTCAGTATGTCATGTTGTCTGATGAGGTTTTGAATTTCTGGTGTGAAGTTGGGGTTGTTTCTTTTTCTATTACCTCTTTGAATGTGTTTCTTGTCAGCGTTTTGGATAGTTATATTGAGTTGGCCTGGGTTATGTTTTAGTAACTTAAATTAAGGGAGGTAAGGCTAAAATTGGGCTATGCTAGTTTTGATTAAAGTAGGTTTCGCTTGGTTAAGTTAGATTAATTGTGGCTGCGGTGTACTAGCTTGGATTGGGTTAGGGTAGGTTAGGTGTAGTGAAGTTAGGTTACTAAAGATTATGTTATATTTGGTTTGGTCAGGTTCGGTGAGTTGTGGATTTTGTTTCGGATAGCAATCCTGGTGTTACTAATCTAAGGAATGAATTATCATTGTGGGGTTATTAGTGTTAAGACCGATATTACTTTATATATATATATATATATATATATATATATATATATATATATATATATATATATATATATATATACAATGCATGTACTATTGTACAGGTATGTTCAATATAATGTTGTTAATGAATATGCATGAATTGTAACGAGAATGCAACAATATCGCCTGAATTAATACCCCCTAGTTAGATAAATACATATAAAATGTATCGCAATATGATATGATGCCCTGCTTTGTATTCTGTCCATCCACCTTTTAATTGTGGTGACCGGGGGAGTGAGACCTGCATCACTACATATATATTATTACCATACATTCAATACCGGTACACAGTCACAATCATACATAGCATAAAGTCATACTGTACGCACATAGGCCACACACGGTCTCACACACTGTCATACACACACATAGTTAGACATGCAGTCATATACAGGTACACACACACACGTGCATACATGATATATTTATCGGTATGTATTGTGTGTGTTTGTGGTAAATATACACTCCAATATACCTCAACTGCAGAACAAGGCTTACTGTTTCCTACCATTTACTTACAGGACCCAAGGTTTGTATGAAAACCAACATATTGCGTTAGACACTACCGTACATCCTTGCACAACTTGCATGGCCTCAACTAGATAAATGTCCTGTTTTGTAATATCACTTTCGTCTGTAGTATATTATTAGTTTATTGTTGTTGTTGTTCCCCAAGCTGCCTGGCCGAACAGCCCCAAGGCCCGGAGCAAGGCCAAGGCCATAACCGAGCACCCCCACAGAATCCTCCCTACCGACCACAATAAAGCCTGGGTGACCGAAGCCACTCCATGGCGGTGAGCTGAGGAGGGTGCGGAAACGCCCGGGAAACCAAAGCCCCACCCAGGGCCCTGTGCCCCTTAACAATTATGAAAAGAAAGCTGAGGGGCAAAGGAAAAAATGTGACGCTTTGGCTTCCAATCTTGGTAGATTAGGAGGTCAATCCACGGAAGAGACGCCGTCACTTGAGATCTAGAAAATATATAAGTAAAAGGAACAGTTAATAAGTACGGGTATGATTGTATGACATTTTGGAAGTCATATTATAAAATGGTGCAGCACAAAATATTTAATGTTGTATCAGTTTAATTTACCCTAGCTTTACAGTGTCAAACATTATCGGTATGAAAAAGGTAATAAAGTTGTCCATAAAAACATACCCTTTTTCAGGTATATTGTTAGCAATTAACCGCTCTAATATAAGGATAGAAAGGTTAATCAATTTCTGTTATACCCCATTTTTATATCCTATTGAATGTGTTACGGCTGGATCGGCAATACATATTCGGGATTCTTGATCGTAGGACAGAAATGGCTTATGTGACAACGACACGCTCGATTCCAGTCCCAAATACTATATGCTCCAGACAACAAAAGCACCAACGCCCTACAGAGTTATCGTCTATGGTAACGAGGTACCTTAACTCGGCGAAAGTGTACAACAGGGGTAGGCTATGAGGCTAAACTCCCTCAGACATTTATAGGTTACGTTATTACTAAAGAAATGCAATACTCAAGAAACTACGTTAATATTAAGCCTCTAATAATGTAGAATAGAAGCAGGCTAAAGGTATGACAGTGAAATGCTAAATGACAAATGTACACGCCTACTTGAAAGCGCGTGCACTAGAATAACTGTCCCCTACTAACATGCACTAGCATGTAGCATACAAGATGTTCATGATCCAGTAGATACCTAATAATACACATGGAAGGAACATAAATAGTAGTCACTTATTATAATAATGAATCTATACTTGGAATAACTAAAAGGTTGCAGGCAACAGTACTGCGCCGGTAGCCTACTACCGCATAGGCTACTTCGCTTCTCTCACTCTGTCTCCCCTCTGAGTCCGTATGCGCCCTACGCAATAGAACTCCGGACACAGCAGCAAAACGACAGTGCAGTTAATTGATACATGAAAGTATTAATAGTGTTGTCTTGTGTGTGAGTAATGTGTATTGTAAAGTGTTACATACATATACTTAAAGAGAGCTGCAATGCATAGTAAAATAAAGATATATCCCACTCATCATCCCCATGTGTTCTAGCTAGCAGGCCAAGTCACAGGAACAACGAGTCCCAGCACCGAAAGCGAGAACCCAGGAAAAGACTGTAGAGAACACAAGGACAGATAAATTACGTTACTCTACTATACCGGCACTACGAGCGAGCTGTAGTCTCTGGTACTACACTCGCTCCTGGCTCGGTATGCAAATCAAGGCTAAGTCCTCGCCCCTCTACAGACAACTCCTGGGCATGGTCGGGCTCTTACACATGGCACCAGTCTAGTCACAAATTGGATGATGAGCGGGGCATATAACTCGTGAACATGTAGAACGTTCACCAACTATCCTCATCAAGAAGATCGCTGTTCACATTAACCCCTTAAATCTAATACATGTAAATATATGCTTGTCCTAAGAGTAATACGAGAGGTGAGTGCTGAAACTCCTTTAGGACCTCAAGGGAAGGTTATGCATTTAAATAGAGAGAAGAATGAAATGAGAGTAATGTCGTCAGAGAGAAAGAGTGCAACCGTGAGAAGTTGGGAGAGAGGGCAAGGGATGTTAGAATCTCAAAGGTTCTAGGCAACCTGATCATGGAACACACAGCGAGCCTCCAGGCAATGTGCTGTACGACAACATGGGCAGCCCAGGCAGCATAGGCAGGCGGCAATGGACTACCAACCCTGTCGCGCCCAGCTATAAGCGCAAGGCTGCCAACCAGTCCATACGTCTGGCAACCACCCCCCCGGCAGCGTGGCGCGTTGCTACCCTCTCGCTCTGAAGCCTAACTCACTCTCTCTCTCTGAACTCCCATTGTCTTATCTATCAACTTCTCTATTGATACTACATATTAAATGGAAGGTCTCGACATGGCTTAAAACAAAACCCACCACTGGTTAGCACATGACGAGACCTTTGCAGAGATACAAAGAACATAGTTATAAGTTGTCACACTCAATATACATAGCTGCTGACGGTAGCCAGCACGGTACAGTGGTACGAGCGGTACAGTGGAGTACCAAGGAGTACAATCAGGTTGCGTTGCCACGCACTGGGTGCGTCACAGCCCCCCCAAGATTTTAGATAATCGACCTTAGAAGCATTATCAAAATCTGACAGGCAACCAACCGACCTGCTACCCTTAGCTGCCACTAATTGCAAAAGGTGCACAACAACTGAAGTGTGAATTATACATAAAACACAATATCGCATGCATCATGCTACAACAATAAAGACTTACAAAACTAAAAAAAAAATTTCTCGTTTATTTTATTGTTTTATAATCTTTTTGGACGGCGTTATGATAGCCTAATTTTACTCCTGCTCAACCCACACATCGTGCACGACTATCCTGGATCATCAACCCTTGATAGACAATCTGCTATCACGTTCTCACTCCCGGCAATATGCTGAATGTTGAGATTATACTCTTGGAGCATTAGGGACCACCTGGTCAACCGCATATTCCGATTGTGAAACTGATTTAGGAATTTCAAGGGATGATGGTCCGTATAAATCGTCACTACCGGGCCGTAGGCTGGAACATAAACTTCGAAATGTTTGAGCGACAAAACGATAGCAAGAAGCTCCTTCTCTATAGTCGAGTAATTCCTTTGTGCCGAATTAAACTTGCGAGAAAAGAAGCTCACTGGGTGTTCCAAGCCCTCGGAATCAGTCTGCAGTAACACTGCCCCGGCACCCACACCGCTGGCATCAGTCGCCAGCTGAAAACTCCTGGAGAAGTCTGGGGCTCTCAAAATCGGATGTGTACACAGCAGGTGCTTGACTAGGTCGAAAGCCCTCTGACACTCCGCAGCCCAACAGAACTTCACTGACTTCGACAGTAGATCAGTTAACGGTGCTAAGACAGTAGAGTATCCCCGGATGAAGCGCCTATAATAGCCTATCATACCTAGGAACCGCATGACCTGGCGCTTAGTGGTGGGCCTGGGAAACATATTGATAGCCTGTATCTTGCTCAGGGGGGGGCACACCCGGCCTAACCCGACCACGAAGCCAAGATACTGCACAGTAGCCTTTACAAACTCGCACTTCCTCAGGTTCACCACCAGCCCAGCATCGTGCAACTTCCCAAACAGGGTCTCTAAGTGCCTTAGGTGATTTTCAAAATCGTCATCATACACTATCACGTCATCAAGGTAGACCGTGCAGTTAGGGATTTCGTCACAAATATCGTTCATCAGGTTCTGAAACGTGGCAGGTGCGTTCTTAAGCCCATAAGGCATTACGTTACATTGGTAGGTCTTGCCATCTACCACAAAACCACAAACTTGCTTAGCTCGGTCCGACATGGGTACTTGCCAGTAGCCTTTTACAAGATCAATTTTAGTAAGGTACTTTGCATTCCCTATCTTGTCCACGCTGTCGTCAACTCGAGGCAAAGGGTAAGGGTTGGTAGTGGTCAAGCCATTTAGCCTACGAAAATCTATGCAGAACCGCACCTTGCCGTCAGGTTTTGGCTGCAACGTGACGGGTGATGTCCACTTCACATAACCTTCAGTGATCATCCCTCTCTCAACCATGTACTTTAACTCCTCCCGTAAAGCTGGCAACTTTACCGGGGGCACACGGTAGGGCACTGACTTGAAGGGCACATTATCACCGACGTCCACGTCGTGCGTTACCTGAGTAGTGAGACCTGGGTGTTCGGCGAAAACAGAGGGGTATGACCTGAACAGGCCTAGGACAGCAGCACCCTGGTGCTCAGGCAGGTGACTTACAGCTTGCCTAGCCTCTTGTTCAGTATTCCCCGCCCACTGTTCCGCGGAAATGACACAGTCCCAGCTATCCTCCTCAGCAGCATGACTGTCCCCACCTCCTTCTCCACCCTGGCCGCTGCAGGCCAGCACAGGGACAGTGAGAGGCTCTGAGGGGCGTCTCACATACTCTTTCATGAGGTTAACATGACATAACTGATGTTTTTTTCTACGGTCAGGTGTTGCAACGAGATAATCAAGGTCGGACAGTTTCTTAGCCACCACATACGGCCCAATAAACTTGGCAGAAAGGGGGTGTCCAGGCAAAGGTAAAAGCAACATTACCTCCTGACCCACCGAAAACTCCCGAAGCTTCACCTTGGCGTCATACTGGTGCTTCATGACCGCCTGTGCATTAACCAAGTTATTACCTGCCGCTGCCATGCAACCTATAAGTCTCTCCCGGCTCTCAAGGATATATTTAAGTACAGACCCCGGCTTCTCTTCGCCCTCCCAGATCTCTTTCACCATACTTAAAGGTCCTCTCACATTATGGCCAAGGACTAGTTGATTTGGACTGAACCCCAGGCTCTCTCCTGGGACTTCACGTGCAGCGAACAGAACATACGGCAGACCCAAATCCCAATCAGTGTCATGTTCTGCACAGTAACAGCATAGCATACTCTTCAGGGTCGAGTGCCACCGCTCCAAGACTCCCTGACTCTCGGGATGGTAGGCTGACGACACTACAGAACATATACCGTGCAACTGAAGGGTTTGCTTGAACAATTTGGATGTAAAATTGCTCCCCTGGTCTGACTGCACCTCACGTGGAAATCCATAACGGGAACAGAACAATAATAAGTTTTTAACAACTGCCTTTGCCGAGCCGTTTCTCATGGGGTATGCGTCCGGGTATCTCGTAGCCACATCCATGATTGTCAACAGGAATTTATTGCCACTACTAGTAGGCGGGAAAGGGCCAACCAAATCTACTACAACTTTGCTGAACGGAGGCCCGGTGACAGGTATGGGAAACAAAGGTGCCTTCGGGATGGTCTGGTTAGGCTTCCCCGTTGTCTGGCAGGTCGCACACCCAGCCACCCATGCACAGACATCAGCCTTGACCCCAGGCCACCAGAAAAACCTGCCCAATGCCGCCAATGTTTTTGTTACCCCCAAATGACCCGCCACCGGCACATCATGCGCCAGACACAATAAGGACTCTCTATACTTATTTGGAACAACCACCTGGTCTATTACCCTCGCACCGCCCTCCCACTTCGATTTGGGGTCTAGAAATCTGCGGTACAATATCCTGTTGAGCCTAAAGAAATCTCCCGGCTTCGCATCCCCATCTTCCTCCAACTCTATGGCCCCATTGCTATAACGAGCTAGGCTAGCGTCTTGCAGCTGCTGCTCACTAATGTCCCCGGGCGTCAATGCATCAAGATGGTTTTGTAATAAGACATTACCCCGGCTAGTAGGCTCTATTGCCTTAGTGGCTCTCGCTACAGCTCTTGCCTCACGCGAAGTCTTACCCAACTCTGCCTTGTTACACACCATATCTGGGCCAGAGTCAACTCCCGTGTTTATTATAGGTCCAAGTACCGAATCACCGAGAAGTGCAGCAGAATCAATGTCCCTTTTCCTGCCCTTAGCAACTAAGGGTGGAGTCCCGGAAGTGGGCACCGCAAAGTCGTTGCCGAGAAGAAGGTCGACGCCCTCAACTGGCAAACACTCAACGATCCCTACATCCAGCTCCCTGCACACCTCTCCCACTCTCAACTCCAACCTCACAAGTGGGTATGACCTCGTAGCATTTATACCCTGCACCACAACAACTCTGGCCGCATTTATCGGTTTCCCTGTGAAGTTCCTCAACAAAGTTTGCGAAGCCCCCGTATCCCTCAGCAAGTCAACCCTCCGTAGTTCACTCCCCCAGCTCACAAACCCGTGCCCCCGATGGCTACAGAAAGTGTCCCGGACAGGTGTCGAGCCTTCCGTACGCTTCTTTACCGCGTGTGCCTCAGCTGCTGACAACCTACCCCGGGCAGTTGCTGCAGCCTTCAGAGACACACCGATACTGTGAACCAATGACACCGGCTTAGCGGGAGTGTTACTAGGGCACTCACGTGAATAATGGCCTAGCTTCTGACATTTGTAACATTTCACATCCCCAATGGGCTTCTTCCCTTGTGCGGGCGAAGAAGGGGCCTGACCTTTAGTAAACGGGAGAGGCTTGTGTTTGTAGGTGTTATTAGGTGCAATGCTTTTAGTGTGGTTATGTGTGTCATAGGATTTGTTATTATCGAAAACTCTGGTGGGTGGGGTATAGCGCCCCTTCTGCCCTGACTCAGCCCTCTGAGCGGCACCGCAACCACGAATCAATGATAATCTGAGGTCTGCCATCTTGGCAGCCTCCTCTACTGTCTTGGGACATTTTTCCTTAATGTTCAGCGTTAGATCGGTTCCAGTACATTTGTAAAACTGTTCCAGATAGAAAAGTTGCTTAATTTCCTCAGCCGACTCTGCGTGCTCGGACCAAAACCAGTTATTACATGCATCTGTTAAGTCCCGTGCGTGCTCCATAAAACTGACGTCGCTCTTCTTATTCACGCCACGGAACTTCAATCTATAAGTTTCGGGTTGCAGTTCGTAGGCCCGGAGCACAGCCTCCTTCACCAGTCCATACACGACACTCTCGTCCAGTGACAGTGCATCGTAGGCTTTCAACCCCTTACCCACTAGACGTGATGAAACTAATGCTGCCCATTTAACCTCCGGCCAGTCATACTCACGACACTTCTTTTCGAAACGAGCAAAAAACTCAGTCACTGCTGTCTCATCAAATGCGGGTACTAACTTAATTAAATGCGAAAGTGAGTCTGTAACCCGGTGCCCACCACCGAGATGACGCCCCGTGGTCTCTACTCTAGACTTCTCGACATCCATTTCAGCCTGGTACCTGGTTGCATCCTGATTGGCTTGGATTCTAGCAACCTCTATGCGTTCTATACTAGCCTGTTGTATCTGAGTCTCCTGCAGCTTAATCCGTTCTATACTAGCCTGTTGTATCTGAGTCTCCTGCAGCTTAATCCGTTCTATACTAGCCTGTTGACTCTCTTGCAACTTAAGCTTAGCTAGTTCTAGCTGAAATAACATCTCAGGAGACAGGCCTGGGGGGGGGAGAGCACAAAATGGGGGATCCACACCGAGACGTGTTTACGGGTAAGCCAGCTTGCCATTGAGAACCCTCCTGCTGCATCGTGCTAAGACTCGCTGGCTGAGGGCCCAGCTCAGGGGTAGAGTGGAATGGAGGCTTGGAGGGAACCCCCCAAGACCCCACTCCACCCACCGCCCCATCGCCATCACCCAACAAACATGCCACCAAATTCTTCTTGGGCCAACTGTCAGGACAGTCCCGCCCCAAAACCGTGGCTAAACAGCGAAGACCGTAACAATCAATAGCCTGCAGGCGCTGTTCGGTCAAAGGTGTCTGCAAAAATGCCCGGGCATCCCTCTCTCCACTTATAACACTCCCCTCCCTAAATATCTGTTGTACTTGCTGGTCACTAGGCTGTACCGTGTTATCCTCCCCCGTAAATGATGAGTCATTAGACATAGTGCTGGTTATACAATTGCTGTTCATAAAAAAAAAAAGTGCTTATTACTAATTGCAGTCTCGACTCACAAAATGTTAAAGATGCTTGAATGACTCTACTCTAGACACCCCTAACGAAACAATCTGCAAGTCCACCAATACAATAATGACACAATAAAAATTCCTCCAATATGCAAGAAAATTCTAGCCAGCTCTACTAGGTAGCATAGAATAGTTCTCCAAAAAACATGTGATAGGATACTACTGAATCTTGTGCAAGGTCGCCATTTTGTTACGGCTGGATCGGCAATACATATTCGGGATTCTTGATCGTAGGACAGAAATGGCTTATGTGACAAAGACACGCTCGATTCCAGTCCCAAATACTATATGCTCCAGACAACAAAAGCACCAACGCCCTACAGAGTTATCGTCTATGGTAACGAGGTACCTTAACTCGGCGAAAGTGTACAACAGGGGTAGGCTATGAGGCTAAACTCCCTCAGACATTTATAGGTTACGTTATTACTAAAGAAATGCAATACTCAAGAAACTACGTTAATATTAAGCCTCTAATAATGTAGAATAGAAGCAGGCTAAAGGTATGACAGTGAAATGCTAAATGACAAATGTACACGCCTACTTGAAAGCGCGTGCACTAGAATAACTGTCCCCTACTAACATGCACTAGCATGTAGCATACAAGATGTTCATGATCCAGTAGATACCTAATAATACACATGGAAGGAACATAAATAGTAGTCACTTATTATAATAATGAATCTATACTTGGAATAACTAAAAGGTTGCAGGCAACAGTACTGCGCCGGTAGCCTACTACCGCATAGGCTACTTCGCTTCTCTCACTCTGTCTCCCCTCTGAGTCCGTATGCGCCCTACGCAATAGAACTCCGGACACAGCAGCAAAACGACAGTGCAGTTAATTGATACATGAAAGTATTAATAGTGTTGTCTTGTGTGTGAGTAATGTGTATTGTAAAGTGTTACATACATATACTTAAAGAGAGCTGCAATGCATAGTAAAATAAAGATATATCCCACTCATCATCCCCATGTGTTCTAGCTAGCAGGC
>JBAKBP010030261.1:0-25978 GCA_037953745.1 Lithodes maja | reverse complement strand
AGTATGACGACCACATTGATCAACATATATAATACACATATTTCTATTCTATTTTTACCAAAAATATATTGTAACGGAGATAAATGGTTATTTAGAAATGTAGAAAAACAGGGTTCTGAGCTCAGCACAAAACATATGATACATAATATGAATTATTACCAAGTAAAAAGGGTAAAGAGGAGATATCTAATGACCTAATCACATATGAATAATTACAAAATCAAAGTAACATAAAATTGGTAATGATATTTTGCAATTAGAAGAAAACTGCTAAGTATTATAATCCAAGTAGCGTAAAAAGATATGCACCATTTGTAACGATGACCAAGAGGTAAAATGATGAATCTCAAGTCTGGGTCAGGTATCCGAATACTGCTATAGGTAATTTAATCGTTCGTGAAACTGTTTGAATGGGAAAATATTGTTCCTGCGCAATTTACTGTTTCAATACAAATACCTCATTACGTTACTATTATCACAGAGTACTAACGAAATATGTCTATCAGTTTTATGGTTGAAGTTTGACGATTTTACGTAGCTGTAGACATACAAGTATACGGTGTTCACTAATGAATATTTAAAATCATCTAATGGTACCCAAAACAAACAATTTACGTCACTTGGACTTAACGAGTATAAAATAACAAAGGCAGAGACACACCTAAATAACGACAATCCATATGTATGTGATATTATAAGGCAAATAAAATCACTATGACAGAAGAAGATAGCACCATGGCCGAGCAGATGATTAAACACATGAGAAGATTCGTTATGACTCCAAAGCTTCGAAGAAAAACTCGAACTGGGATGGGAGGCAAGAGGTAGGCTATTTGGGGGGGGAGGGGGGGGGGGGGGGGACACTAGCCCGTGTTCGGATTATAGCTCATACCTGGGTGTCACTAATTATTTTACTCTATGCGGTTTAAATCATTAATGGTATATTATTTTGCATTTTGTCCTTAGATAATCTTCTTCGTTATTGTATTTACTAATTAGCAGATGAGGTCTGGCAGTGTTGTTTTAAAACACCCTGTATATATATATATATATATATATATATATATATATATATGTATATATATATATATATATATATATATATATATATATATATATTCTCTTTTAAACAGACGAGGTTAAAGGCAATAGCAGTTTCAGCATTCAGGATTTTATTGTTACAGCTTTCAATAGTTCTAACAATTTTCCTCTGGGGTTTAGAGATCTCTGAACCTCTTCTCTGAATCCCAGAGGAAAATTGTTAGAACTATTGAAAGCTGTAACAATAAAATCCTGAATGCTGAAACTGCTATTGCCTTTAACCTCGTCTGTTTAAAAGAGAATCTATTACCTGGCTATACTAACATATATATATATATATATATATTTATATACAGTATATATATATATATATATATATATATATATATATATCGGGTATACTGTATACAGTATATATTTTAGATATACAGTATATTATATCCAAAACGGCCTTCCTCGGACCAAATAGGATTAAAGCCGTACTTCCTCCTATGCAAACAGCACCCCAGCACCCACACCCTCGCTGCTGCTGGCACAACTATAATAACTGTACTGCATGTCATTACTGGGGGTTGCTAGTATTACGGTAGGGCAGCTTTAAGGGGGGGCACCGGCTTGTTTTCATCATTCTCTCCTTTTCTCTCTTTCCCTGGCTTGTATCCATTCGGCCCCATTCAGCCAACTGTTTTAAGACGTTCATCCCCATCCAGGTGTCGATTTCTTCCTGGCGAGCGATAGCGAGCCAGCATTATATGGAGAAACCGGCTTCGCCGGAGACATGTTTCTATCGGAAAATGTACAAATTTAGCTTGCTGTCAAAACAAAGATATATACAGTATATGCTGGCTCGCTTTCGCTCTCCAGGAAAATATTGACACCTGGATGGGGCTAAACGTCTTAAAACAGTAGGCTGAATGGGGCCGAAGGGATACAAGCCAAAGAGAGAGGGAGAAAAAGATAAAACAAGCGAGGTGGGCTCCCTTTATGTTAGGGGAAGGTGGCTGGCTGTGAGTGGTGGAGTAGGATGCTCCGTTTTTGGTTTTGTTATACACCATCTACCAAAGTTATTCCAGTATATACTGTATATAAACAAATCAAATGATATACAGTATTATGTACATATACGATATATATATATATATATATATATATATATATATATATATATATATATATATATATATATATACCGGTATACTGTATGTGTGTGCGTGTCTGTATAATGTGCGTGTTCGTATAATGTGCGTGTGTGTATGTGCGTGTGTGTGTGTGTGTGTGTGTGTGTGTGTGTGTATGTGTATGTGTGTGTATGTATGTTTTTATATATCATGTCCGACTTTGGAACCCTTACATGTAATATCACGACCCACCAATCTGTCATGCTAGGGCCGGATTAAGGGGGATGGGCCGGTTTTCTGGCCCCCTTCTCCCTCGTGTTTAGCCCCATATTGTGTTTTAGATTTTAAGACGATTGGCCCATTAGTTTGGCGATTTTAACACCTTTCACCCCATTTCGTTGTCAATTTTAAGACCTTTCATGCCATTTAGGTGTCAATTTGTTCGTGGCGAGCGATAGCAAGCCTGAAATTTCAAGAGGAACCGACATTTTTATGCCGAAAAATTCACGAATTTATCTTGAAGAGGGGTTTAGGAGGTGTCTTTCTAAGCTTGATGGAGGTCTAGCGAGGAAACTAAGAAATGAAGGAACAAATGAATTAATAGACTAAAAAAAACGCCCTTCTCCTCTTAAGCCTTTCATATCGTCATTCATTAACTAATTTGCATATTCAATCGTTTTTATAGTATAAAGGGGTGCCTGGGGTGGCGTCTCTCTCTCTCTCTCTCTCTCTCTCTCGCCAAGTACAAACATAATATTGCATTGCACCAAACTGTCTGGAACAATAAAAAACTCAATTCATATTTTTTCATCAACCAACGTTACTTCTAAACTCAATTGTCCCTCTGAGTACCAGCGACGTGGGTTATATTTTATTCTGGCTGTATTTAGACGATTTGGTGCAGCTTAGGAAGGATCTGTGGTAATTAAGATGGTTGGTTGAGATAGTTTGAAGCCTTATCATTGCTATAGGTCCTCCTTGAGGGGAGGTATTTAGTTGGTTCCCTAGACCTCCATCAAGCTTAAAATTACACCCCCTTGAGTCCCTTTCAAGATAAATTTGTACATTTTTCGGTAGAAAAATGTCCCGGCCGAAGGCCGGTTCCTCTTAAATTACAGGCTCGCTATCGCTCGCCAGGATAAAATCGACACTTGAATTGCACGAAAGGTCTTAATATGGGGTGAAAGTTCTTAAATCGCTAAACTAATGGGGCAAACGTTTCATAATATCAAAAGCAATGGGGCTAAACATGAGGGAGAAAGGGGTCAAGAAAAAAATCCCTCAAGTGGAGATCTCCCCTTAAGCTGAATATAATCGTCTAATAGTTGTCAGAATATGATGACCAGGACATCCCTGGTGCGGAATGAGTTGATGAAATCAGTAAATACATGTGGCACTCCAAGGACTCGAACCTAGGATACTCACACCGAAATTCCGCACATTTATGCATTACGCTATCAAGACTAACTGAGCGATCTCTGCCATACCCATAGCTTACTCTGACTGTTCCTTGTACTTATATATTTTCTAGATCTCAAGTGATGGCGTCTCTTCCGTGGATTGACCTCCCAATCTACCAAGATTGGAAGCCAAAGCGTCACATTTTTCCTTTGCCCCTCAACTTTCTCTTCATAATTGCTGAGGGGCACAGGGCCCTGTGTGGGGCTTTGGTTTCCCGGGCGTTTCTGCACCCTCCTCAGCTCCCCGCCATGAGTGGCTTCGGTCACCCAGGCTTGATTGTGGTTGGCGGGGAGGGTTCTGTGGGGGCACTCGGTTATGGCCTTGACCTTGTTCGGGGCCTTGGGGCTGTTCGGCCAGGCAGCTTGGGGAAAAACAACAACAACAACAGTAAAACAAAATATCATACTAAACCCCAAGAATGATTATTACTTATGTCAATGATTTTTTGTAGTCTTTCTCGTGTCCACTCTAACCACTCACCCAGCGAGTCCTCGAACAAAAAATTAACTAAATAAATCACGATCACATGTTTGTGGTTATACAGTAATGCAAGGTCACTCGTCTGTGTACTATGTAAAATGGCTTACTTAAGAAAAAAAACAAATATGGGGATTGGGCCTGAGTATATGGATGGATGGAATTAGAATAGGCAAGCAGTTAGACCTTTTTTTTTTTCCTTCATTATAAGAGTTTATATATATATATATTTTTTTTTTTTTTTTTTTTTTTTTTTATGTTTTATTTTGTTAAGGTTGAGGGAGGTCTAAGGAGGAAACTAAGCAAAGAATTATAAGCAAATATAAAGATAAGTGAATACAAGCCCTCCCCTTAACACATTCAGTCCCGGGGATGTCCTTTTGATCATATTAGGGCAACTATTAGACGATTTTAGTCAGTAACAATAGGGCCTCCAGCAACTAATAGGCTTCAAATTATCACAACCAACCCGTTTACCTACCACAGATCCTTCCTAAGCTGCATACTATCGTCTTAATATAGGTAGAATAAAATGTATAACACTCGTCGCTGGTACTCAAAGGGTTAATGGAGTGTTTCGTCATAAGTGGCAAGTCTCTTCCCCAGGTCGTTACTTTATGACTGTCGTTAGCAATGTGGGCCCAGGGTCATAATATTTCTCTCTCCCCATAGGTGATTGACCTCTGACCTGCGTTTTCGTTAGAGCGGCGGGTGGGTGGGGTTGGGGGTGGGAGGGGGAGAGAGACATCAATAAAACCACCGACAAGGGGGGTCTCTTTCTATAGTCTTAACCTTTGCACTCTCTCCGTACTTATTTGTATTCTGAGATGGATTATTTATTAGGAATAAGTTGTAAGAAAATAATTATATATATACAGTATATACAGTATATATATATATATATATATATATATATATATATATATATATATATATATATATATATATATATATATATATATATATATATATATATATATATATATATATATATATATATATACTGTATATATACAGTATATATATATATATATATATATATATACATATATATATATATATATATATATAGAACCAGCACCAACATATTAACCTCTTTGTTAATCTATAGTAGCCTGGTATGGCAAGGAACACTCACCCTGTTCTGTACAATAGGTGTAGTACATCTAGTGTGTAATATACTCACCCTGATCTGTACAGTAGGTGTAGTACATCTAGTGTGTAATATAATGTAACACTCACCCTGTTCTGTACAATAGGTGTAGTACATCTAGTGTGTAATATAATGTAACACTCACCCTGTTCTGTACAATAGGTGTAGTACATCTAGTGTGTAATATAATGGAACACTCACCCTGTTCTGTACAATAGGTGTTGTACATCTAGTGTGTAATATAATTGAACACTCACCCTGTTCTGTACAGTAGGTGTAGTACATCTAGTGTGTAATATAATGTAACACTCACCCTGTTCTGTACAGTAGGTGTAGTACATCTAGTGTGTAATATACTCACCCTGATCTGTACAGTAGGTGTAGTACATCTAGTGTGTAATATAATGTAACACTCACCCTGTTCTGTACAGTAAGTGTAGTACATCTAGTGTGTAATATAATGTAACACTCACCCTGTTATGTACAGTAGGTGTAGTACATCTAGTGTGTAATATAATGTAACACTCACCCTGTTCTGTACAGTAGGTGTAGTACATCTAGTGTGTAATATAATGTAACACTCACCCTGTTCTGTACAGTAAGTGTAGTACATCTAGTGTGTAATATAATGTAACACTCACCCTGTTATGTACAGTAGGTGTAGTACATCTAGTGTGTAATATAATGTAACACTCACCCTGTTATGTACAGTTGGTGTAGTACATCTAGTGTGTAATATAATGCATTTATTGTACTCCCAACACCAAACACCTCCCAATGGAATTAATGAAAGCATGTGATCCTCCCGGGATTCGAACCTGGGTTACCACATACAGATCTTAAACACTCTAACCATTACACCACCAAGACAGTTACACAGGGTGAGTGTGTATATTAGTATGCTCTACCCAATAAAAATTGTGCATATATTATTCAATACATTTTATTTAGTACATTTCTCGATCGGTATAAATATAAATATATGTGTGTAAACCAAGACATGGAGTGCCAGTGCCTGTAAATTGTATATGCACTCAACCACACCTTCATTAACCCTTTGAGGACTATGATGCGTTTGGACAGTTTGTTCTGGCTTTTAGTAGACATTTTTATTCTGATTAGGAAGGGTATATGGAAGTCGGAGGGTTAAGTGAGATACTTTTTACCCTTTTAATTCCCACAGATCCTTCCTAAGCTGTATACAATTGTCTAATGATAGCCAGGAATTAACTGTCAAAACTTATCACGATTCTCAAAGGGTTAAAGGCGGTGTCAAACGAGCACTTTTTCCGGGCAATTTGCTGTGTTCAAGTTTATTTCTTCACATTTCGCGACTCGTATGCATTGGTAGCGAAATTTAGACGAAGGTAAATTATTTTCGGAAATTTAAATACTATAACACTTGTAATTCAGAAGTTGCCAGACTACGCTTGCCCTTGAAAAGATTGACGGAAATATCGTTCGTGTGACACCACCTAAAATCTCACCATTCCACTTGCACATAACCTACTTAATTTAATTAATTAGGATAGAGTCGATGAATCAAATCCCAAACTCACTCGAATCGGTACCATTCAACGGGGTCATACTTTCAGCATCGTCTCCAATAAACGGCTATTAATTGGTAGGAACTCAATGACCATTTGTATCATATCAAAACAACATCTCCACAGCAATAAGAAATGTGTCTCGTAAATTATAATTGCACTTAATATTTATCTTTGGCGGTACACTCGGATGCCATAGTCTCTACCTCACTCGTAAATATTCAAGGATTTCACCTATATCTAAGCATGGAAGTATATATCTGGACACGAATTTAAGAATATAATTTGTTATACATCAACTATAAACTATATTTAATTATTGAAAAGCAAATTCTAGTCAAAGATCAATCCTGGTATATATAATTGCATAAAGAAAAGTAAAGGGGGTCCGCGAATGATTACGACTGAGGTTGAGACTATGGCATCCGAGTGTACCGGATTGACCACTATTGAGGTTTGGGTTTAAGGAAGTTGGAGTTGTAGACATCGATGATAAAGAGAAATGCAATACTTATTAAGGTTTATGATGGATAGAAAGTAAGTTGAACTCGATTTTAAGTATCTATAAATGCACTACAACCGTAGTTTAGCTGGTAATTCTGCAAAATATCGATGTCTACAGCTCCAACTTTCTTATAGCCTCAAACTAGCAAGTGGTTAGTTTCACCCTAGCTGATATATTATTAGTTAAGATGACTAGAGAACTGCTTTCTTCACGTACCACCAAGGGGAACTATTTGTGCTGAGTATTTAAGAAGAATACTTAATTCTTGCTCCTTAAAAGATAATGTTATATATATATGAACATTAAATGTGTTGTTTTACATGCTACGTAAAAAGTTAGTTTGATAAGACAAAACAATAAAATGTAATGCATAATGGTAAGCTTGAAATGGAAGGTAAAGCTTGAAATGGAAGGTAAAGCTTGAAATCAATGTATACTGCTGTTTTTTGTAGTTAAAGAAGAGGCATACACAATCCCGATGTCTTGGTAGCGTAATGTATAAATGCGCAGAATTTCGGTGTGAGTATCCTAGGTTCTAGTCCTTGGAGTACCACATGTATTTGTTGACTTCATTAATTGAGTTTAGAAGTACAGTTGGTTGGTGAAAAAATATATATATAATGTCTACTATGTATCTAATATATATGTAATGTCTACTATGTATCTAATATATATGTAATGTCTACTATGTATCTAATATATATGTAATGTCTACTATGTATCTAATAATATAATAATAAACGTGTCAGTTATGATCATATTTTTCTTGATTTGTGAGATGGATGGTGATATTAATGCAGTAGTGATTTTACTGTTGTTGGACCTTTTTACCAAGCTCATTTTTTGATGTTGCGAAACCAAATTTGCACCAGGTACTTCTTGTGTGTGCCCTTTATGGAGAGTCTTCACAAGACATTAGCAACGGAATATGCTATAATAAATAAAAATGCAGTGAAAATAGGAATATAAATCACTCCTGAATGTGTGTTGAAGGAGCTAGCGGATGTGTAAAGTAATCCCACTTAAAAATGTGTAATGATCAAGGAAGCTCGCCCCCAGCAGACAGGCACATAATTTAAGACGATTCGCCCCTATTAATTTGCCGATTATGACGCTATTCGCCCCATTCATCTTTTGATGTTTTCTTGACGATCGATAGCGAGCCTATAACCTAGAGTGTGCTGGCGTTATGTGACTGTGGACATTTCGCTGACGAATTATGGACAAATATATGTTGAAGGAGAGTCTTGGATGTCGGATTTGTTATTGCTTCTACTTTGAAGTGGGGTCTAGGAAGGCATTATTTTAGCTTGAAGTAGGGTTTGGGGAAGTGTTTGAAGGGGATTTAAGGGGCAAGCTAAATTTTGAAGTTTTTTTGTTTCCTGTCTGTACAAAAATAGCATTAAAGAGGGTCTGGGGGCATGGGTTTAGAGGGCAAACTATAACTAAAAGCTTTAGTGTTCAATGTAACTCGCTCCCAGCAGACAGGCACAGGTGGAAGGCAGCCTGAAGGTCTCCACGCTGAAGGGGAAGTACTCGTCACAGGGATCGTACACCAGGAAGCGGTGATAGATGGACTTCTGTAGACACTTAGACTCGTAGCAGTGTGGCACCAGGGGACAGGAACTATAGCTGCCACACTCCTCGATACGGGTGGTCTGCGTGAACACCTCGTAGTCCACCTAAAAGGAGATGTATATTAGTGTAATGGATTGAGATGGGTTTAACCCTTTGGTCCGGCGCATTCTATAGGGAAGAATATGCCCTAGTGGCTATTTACCCGCTAATTTTGCTCAATATAATTTGCCCTAGCGCCATATTCGTAACCCTGAGTAATTAGGAACAAGCTCCAATGAAAGGATTGGGTCGAACTCTCCCTATAACAGTAGCCATAATCTTCCTACCTCTTCACACTACCGAGGAAAATCAATCAATACTTTTGCTGGTTTCGTCGCTGAAAGACAACCCACCACATTACACTCAAGAGCGAAAATATGCAATTTTGGAGGAACCGCCTTTGGATGTTCTTGGGGATATGTTATTTAAGGGGGGTGACTTGCTTTTTGTTGTTTCTGTCATTTTCTCTCTTTCTCTGGCTTGTATCCATTCAGCCAACTATTTTAGGACTTTTATCCCCATCTAGGTGTCGATTTCTTCCTGGCGAGCGATAGCGAGCCAACATTATATGAAGAAATCCGGCTTCGCCGGAGAAATTTTTCTGTCGAAAAATTTACAAATTTAGCCTGCTGTCAAACAAAAATAAAAAATATGCTGGCTCGCTACCGCTCACCAGTAAAAAATTGACACCTGGATGGGGATAAATGTCTTAAAACAGTAGGCTGAATGGGGCCAAATGGATACAAGCCAGAGAAAGAGAGAAAGGGACAGAACAAAAACAGGTCACCCCCCTTAACAGGTCACCCCCCTTAACAGGTCACCCCCCTTAACAGGTCACCCCCCTTAACAGGTCACCCCCCTTAACAGGTCACCCCCCTTAACAGGTCACCCCCCTTAACAGGTCACCCCCCTTAAGTTTGATGGAGGTTTAGGGAGCGAACCAAAATATTATATATATAAAAAAAATATAAAGAGAGAAGAGGAACCCTACTTATCCCATGACATAACATAACCGATTCTTACATAATATATGCCCAAATTACGGAACACCCCGTTTTGAACATTAATCCTCTATTACAAACCCCAATGCACTAGAATAAACTAATGAAAGCATATGGTCCTCCCGGGATTCGAACTCGGGACACCACACCCAGAGCATAAGCATCTAATCCATTACACCACCAACACAGTTACGATTACTACTGAAATTAGATATATGCAACTACTGGAACCTGCAGAAAGCCTCTTGATCCAAACTGTACATAGCAAATACCTTTCTTAAGGGGAGGTTTTTAGTTTGTTTTCTACTCCTCCAGCAATCTTAAAATTTCACCCCCTTGACCCTCTTTCAAGATAAATTTATACATTTTTCGGTAAAAAAATGTCCCGGCTGAAAGCCGGTTCCTCTTATATTACAGGCTCGCTATCGCTCGCCAGGATAAAATCGACACCTAAATGGCACGAAAGGTCTTAAAATTGACAGAAATGGGTCGAAAGTTCTTAAAATCGTCAACATAATCGGGCGAACGTCTTAAAATTAGAAAAGCAATGGGGCTAAACATGAGGGAGAAAGGAGTCAAGAAAAAAATCCCTCAAGTGGAGATCTCCCCTTAACCCAATGAGGATCCTACAACTATATTCAGCTTGAGAATAACTTGTGGGAGCTAGACAATTAATGGAGATAGTTGTTACTATCTCTTGATTCCTAAAAAGCCTTCCTAAGTTGTAGAATATCGTCTAGTGGTAGCCAGAATAAACTGTCAAAATGCTTCATAATCCCGAAATGGTTGAAGGAAACCTACAATATTTTCTTACCTCGATCAAACTACCATACCATACCTGTGCTTATTGCTAACTTATATTCTGAAATTGTGTCTAAATGCCTATGAAATATTAATTATATATTCGTCAAATAGGAGATGTATTATATAATTGACCTCTTGCGACGTTCAGGCTATAAGGTAGTTCGAGCTATAACTATCAATACTTAGCCGAATTACCGGTTACAATATGGCCGTAGTGCATATATAAATAGTTAAATAAGATTCAACAACCTTTCTATCCACGAAAAGCTCACATAAGCTTGGTAATTCCTGCTAAACATCGATGTCTACAGCTCCAACTTCCTTATAGCCTGAAACTCGCAAAAAAATTTTTTTTTTTTTTTTTTTCTATATTCCAACTATTCTCTCTCGGGCATAGGCTGAGAGCCTGTACATTCAACTGTTCATTCATCGTCGAAGCCCGTGAAGTCTCGTTCCAGTCTAGGGAGTGAGACATGTGAAGGACTTTGAGCTGCAACCCGCACCTGCCATCTTGCATTCGCAGGATGCACGGGGCCCGATCGCCCACCCACGGCTTGAAGCAGCCCCATCTCTGGAGCTGCTTCGGCTCTGTGCTTCAATGTCTCAACCCCTAGACTCAGACCCCTAGACTCAGACCCTCCATCTCAGAATGCCACCTATTGAGCAATTATCTCACTAGGCATTGCCCCCCCACCCCCTGTAGCATATTTTGAATATGGGAATACTCATACAGTATTATTTAATCAGGGAACATTGAGGGTATATTTTGTTGGTGATTTGGTGGGGTTTGTGGTAATGCACTGATACCAGGTACAGCACAAATTCCATCTCAATAATATCTTCCCATTGATACATCGGGATTCGATCCCGGGATCATTGGATTACCAGTCCAGTGGCATGATCACTCTACCACATATAAGCTCACCTTGATATTATTGACAATGATCCTCCAGTGGCCATCTGTGTTTTGGGCTCTGAGAGGTCTGACGTATCCGATATCCGAGGGACACAGGTAGGTTTCATCATCCAGGCGACGCGGACGGTACACTGATAGGGCCGTGTTCAAGTCGGCCACATCTGCGTACAGAGCAAGGACACTGTGTTTGTGGTACTGCAGCGCCTCATTCAGTTCATACTCGGGGTACTCAGGGTCGTAGAGGCACCAGGGCTTCGTGGTGTTGTAGGAGCAAGTGGGTACCTGTTCGTAGTTGTAGGGGCACTTGTGGTGGTAGGTAGGGGCGGCGTGGTAGCTGGGGGCGCCGTAGGGTGAAGGTGGTAGTTAGGCGTGACGGAGTGGTAGGAGGGGGTGACGGCATGGTACGCAGGGGGTGACGGCGTGGTAGGAGGGGGTGACGGCGGCGTAAGCGGGCCCGTAGGTGGGGGGGTAGTGGTAGGAGGGGGTGTAAGCGACGGGGGCGTGGTGGGGGGCGATGGTTGGGTGGTAGAGGGACCCGTGGTGAGTCACACGGGTGGCTTCAGCTTCAGCGTCACCTCTTACTACACCTGCTAATACCGCACACACCTGAAATATGTCATACAATCAATATCACACACCTGAAATACACCATACAATGAATACCACACATCTGATGCCCCTTTTCATCTAACAGAAAATAGCAACCTATACTCGAATTATTATGGGTATGAAAATGGTGTACAAAGTGTTCATAATAATATACCCTTATCAATTAGGTACTGTACACTCGCTCCAAGAAGTATCTGCACCCCTATGCTGATCATCTGGTGTATACAGCACGGTAGGGTTGGCACTTCTGCCTGCAGCTATAGCCATGTGTAAGAGACGATCGTCTCTGACACATGGATATAGTTGCAGGCAGAGGTGCTAACCCTATCCAGCTGTACACACCAGATGATCAGCGTAGGGGTGCAGATACTTCTTGGAGCGAGTATACATTGGCAGTAATACCAGTTTGATATAAGGATAGAAAGGTGTATCACTACCAGTATACCCAATTATCTTATATACCTTCATTATAACTTTCTATTGTTTACAATGTAGAATTAGTAGACCTATATAATGCCCTATCTAGGGAGATAAACTGTGGTAACATCGATATACTGTAATACAGTACGGTAGCCCTAGGGTACAGAGCTGGTTAACCCCTTCTGTACCGGCAACGTTATTTTAGTTTTCATTATTTGTTTATTTTTGTTTTCTTCTCACTGTAATTAGACGATATTGTGTATTTTAAGCAGGATCTGTGGTAGTGAAACAGGTTAAGTGAGATAGTTCGAAGCCTGTTAATTTCTGGAGGCCCTATATAGACGTAATAAAATTGTCTAATAGTAGCCAGAAATGTTAAACGAACGTCACCACAGATTCCAAAGTGAAAGGCTACGGAAATGAGCAGTACGGCAAAGCGCAGGCAATTTTCACCAATACATTTGTTATCGTATTTAAGTTTGAACTATTCAGGGATGTATAAAAAAACAAGCTCAAGATATCTAATACTATGCAAAATATTATTAATGACAAAACTGACAAACTATAGGTAGCGCCAACGAACTTGACAACAATCTTGACCCCTGACCTCTTTGTAACTCAGATGGGCCTAGAGCAAACTGGTTGTAAATATCTACACCTATTCCCTGGTGGACTCTTCTAAAATGATAGAAACATCAGCCCGATTACTTTCATCCATTTTGAGTTATAAGAAGATAAGGGGTCAAGATTATTGTCAAAGTTCGTTGGCGCAACCTATAGTTCTGAGGAAATATTGGTTTTGTTCAATAATTACGGTGTTAATCAATCAATGCCTCTTTTCTCCTTCATACACATAATCAAAAAAAATAGAAACATCATTCAAAGTCAAACACCCGCAAACCGGACTCAAGACAGAATAATGGGTCGGTCTCAAACAAGGAAGATATATTAGTTTTGCTTCAATAAATACGGTGTTATTCAATCAACCATAAATCAAAGTCAAACACTCGCAAACCGGACTCAAGACAGAATAATGGGTCGATCTCAAACAAAGAAGATATATTGGTTTAGCTTCAATAAATACGGTGCTATTCAATCAACCATAATTCAAAGTCAAACACCCGCAAACCGGACTCAAGACAGAATAATGGCTCGGTCTCCACGATAACCAAGACAGTGACATGCAGGGAAGACAAATGTTGGCCTTAGTGACTCTTATTAGCCAGGTCAGAGTCACGGAGGTCATAAAGGTCATCCCAGCTTTGTCAAGAGTGGGGATTCCACCGGAGTGGCTTGTGCTTGTGAAAGAGAGAGAAGGGGGGGATCCTGCATTCTCAAGGGGGTGACCTGCTTTTTTTTCTCTCCTGTTCTCTCTTCCTCTGGCTTGTATCCATTCGGCCCCATTCATACTACTGTTTTAAGACGTTTATCCCCATCTAGGTGTCGATTTTTTTCCTGGCGAGCAGTAGCAAGCCAGCATATATATTAAAATGTTTTTGACAGAAGGCTAAATTTGTACATTTTTCGGTAGAAAAATGTCTCCGGCGAAGCCGGATTTCTCCATACAATGCTGGCTTGCTATCGCTTGCCAGGAAGAATTCGACACCTGGATGGGGATAAACGTCTTACAACAGTAGGCTGAATGAGGCCGAATGGATACAAGCCAGAGAAAGAGAGAAAAAGGAGAGAAACAAAAGCAGGTCACCCCCTTTAACCCTTTCTATACCGGCAACGTCTTTTTCATAATTAGTCTAGCTATATTTAGAAGATTTTGTGCACTTTAAGAAGGATCGGTGGTAGTAAAGAGATTTAAGGGAGATAGTTCAAAGGCTGTTAACTACTGGAGGCCCTTTTTGAAACTGAACAAAAACGTCTCCAAAATTACAGGCTCACCATCGCTCGCCGGGAAAAAAACGGCATCTAAATGGCACGAAAGGCCATAACATTGACAACAAAAATGGGGCGAAAGGTAATAAATCGCCAAACTAATGGGGAGAACATATTAAAACCTTGTGACGGGTGGGGTGAAGGGATCGACAGTCGGCTTTGACAATGACGTAGGAGGTGAAGGAGAGGGGAGGGGGGCGCAGTACTAATGACGCATATCAATGTCACACTCTTATTTACAAATGGTCCATTATGTTGGTACGGATGATTAACGAGAACAAACACTTAATATTGGGCAATAATCTTTCACTTACAACAGGCGCTATTTTGACGTTCATGAACACATTAAGGGGGTAGTGCTTGTTCTGTGGTTTATGTATTAATTATTTTATATATATTTTTAGCTTTCCTCCATCAAGCTTAAAATAACACCACCTACAGTAGACCCCCTTTCAAGATATATTTGTAAATTTTTCGGAAGAAAAATTTGCCAGCCGGAGGCCGGTTCCTTCTAAAATTACAGGCTCGCTGTCGCTCGCCAGGAAAAAATAGACACCTAAATGGCACGAAAGATCTTGATATTAACAAAAAATGGGGCACAAGATCCTAAAATTGTAAGACTAATGGAACGAACGTCTTCAAATCTCAAAAACTACTATGCTAAACATGAGGGAGAAGGAGGTCCAGAAAAAGCGACTACCTCCCCTTAAATGAACTACAAGAGGAGCAACACCTTCAACTTAACTATCTATCTATATCTATCTATCTATATATATATATATATCTATATCTATATCTCTATCTATCTCCTCTGACAGATACCCCACTTTGTTTTCTGTTCTTATTTTGACACAATGCTTTTACATACAGTATTATTGAGTAAATTTTTCATTTAGCTTTCAAATCCTGTTGAAAGACAGGATGATAGAAGTTTGATTATGTTGATTGGTGATGTAAGCGATACAAAAGTAGTGAAAGGTTTGAGTGGAGGACTGTCTGATCATATGATTGTGCTATGCTAGGTAAAGTTTCGAGGAGCGTGGAAGAAAGATAGGAGAAGCAATTGTTATGCTGAAAGGATAAAATCAAAATAATGAAAAATCAGGATGTAGCAGAAGAATACAGGCAAAGAGTGGAAGAAGAATTAATGGCATGTGGCATGGATGGTATGGAGATTGAACGTGCATGGAAGATATATAAGGACTGCCTGGTGAAGAATGCAAAGAATGTATGTGGTGTGTGCAAAATCAAAAATGGAAGAATAGGGACAGCATGGTGGGATGAAGAAGTGAAAGAAACTGTGGAAGATAAAATAAGTAAATGGTTTGTGTGGATGCAGAATAAGAACTGTGGAGAAAGTAAAAAGAAGTACAAGGAGAGCAACACCAAAGTAAAGAGATTAGTTAAGGAAAAGAAAGAGAAAGTAAATGAGGATTTGGGAAAGAAAATTAATTAATGCTGTGCAGAGAATAAAACAATATTTTGGAAGGAAGTGAGTAAATGCAGGAGAGAATGTGGTTAGAAATGTGAAAATGTGAAAGATGAAAGAGGAAATATGATTACAGATGAAGAGCAAGTAAGGGAGAGATGGAAGGAATATTTTGAAGGACTAATGAGTGGAAAGGGAAAAAGTGCAGTTGTCAATGATAGAGGTCTGTTAGATGTGCCACGTGAGAGACATGTAGGCAGAGGGAACATAGAAATAGTGAATGAAGTAAAGCAGTTGAAATAATGAAAACCTGCTGGTGTAGATGAAATACAGTGTGAAATGATAAGGAATGGAGGTAAAGTAGCAATGGATTGGCTGCGGAAATTATGTTCATAACTTGGACAAATGGGGTAGTGCCAGTGAACTGGAAGAGAGGAATCCGTTGTATAAAGGTAAAGGTGAACGAAATTAATGTAAGTGTTACAGAGGTATTAGTCTGATGAGTGTGATTGACAGAGTGAATGAAATTACCGATGGAAAAGTGAGTGATGAACAAGGTGGATTTCGATTTGGAAGAGGATGTGTGGATCAGATTTGTGCAGTGAGACAGATAATAGAGAAGGCATGTGAATAAGAGAAGAGGGTATACTTCGCATTTATGGATCTCAAGAAAGCATGACAAAGGTAATAGACAAGGATTATGGACAGTTTTAGAGTTGTAAGATGTAAGACAATTTGTTGAATGCTGTGAAGAGTTTTTATGATGGTAGTGAAGCATGTGTAGGAAAAAATGGCGCATTCAGTGAGTGATTTAGTTTGCAGGTCGGAGTGAGACAGGGATGTGTGAGGTTGCCCTGGTTGTGTGAGGTTGCCCTGGTTGTGTGAGGTTGCCCTGGATGTGTGAGGTTGCCCTGGTTGTGTGAGGTTGCCCTGGTTGTGTGAGGTTGCCCTGGTTGTGTGAGGTTGCCCTGGTTGTGTGAGGTTGCCCTGGTTGTGTGATGTTGCCCTGGTTGTGTGAGGTTGCCCTGGTTGTGTGAGGTTGCCCTGGTTGTGTGATGTTGCCCTGGTTGTGTGATATTGCCCTGGTTGTGTGAGGTTGCCCTGGTTGTGTGATGTTGCCCTGGTTGTGTGATGTTGCCCTGGTTGTGTGAGGTTGCCCTGGTTGTTTAATATCTACATGGATGGGGTAATGAGAGAAGTAAAGGACAGAACAAGAAGAGAGGGAGTAGAGATGGTGAGTGATGGGAACAGAATGAATTTCACTAATGTGTTGTATGCAGATGATGCAGTTATGTACCGAGGACGAGAATGACCCGTGCCAGATGGTGAAGATATTTGTGGAAATATGTGAAAGACGAGGTCTGAAAGTAAATGTTAATAAAAGCAAAGTAACGGTAGTGTGTAATGTAAGGATTAATGAATATCTGCCAGTTTTTTTAAGATTATTTGGTTAATTTGATTAAGCTACAGTATATGAGGAGATTATTTAGCAATATTGGTCTTGGAAAGTTTTGGATGTGGCCGTTTCGAAATGAGGTCGTTTTGAAGTGAGGTCATTTTGAAGTGAGGTCGTTTCGAGGTGAGACCATTTCGAAGCGAGTCCGTATTAAAGTGAGGTCGTTCCGAGGTGAGACCGTTTTGAAGTGAGGTCGTTTCGAACTGAGGCTGTTTCGAAGTGTGGCCGTTTTGAAGTGAGGCCGTCTCGAAGTGAAGCCGTTTTGAATTGAGGCCGTGTTTACTTCGAAATGCTCGCCCCCTCTCTTACTCCCATCATGTGGTACCGTCGGCCCCTCCCACGCCCCCCTCCCCTTAACACACATCCTCCCTTCTCTTCCTGCCATGGCTTCCTCTCGTCACAATTTTTTTTTTAGTTTTATTGATTGTTATTATTATTATTTTTATATTCATTATTAAGTTAAAAGGTGGTATGGGTAGGTATTTTCTTATTCTACCCCATTTAAGGCCTCATTCAGGAGGCGATTTGTTTCTGAGCGAGCGATAGCTAGCCTCCCTTTTGGAAAAACAGGCCTTAGGCCGAGATCTTTTTTTAGTTTGAAGCTATTCTAGCTTAAAGGTGATCTGGGAAGGTATTTTCGTAGTGTAGCCGGCCAAGTAAAGATAAAGTGCTCGAGAATGGCTCAAAAAATTAAAATTAACAATAATAAACAAAACAAAACCTACCTGTTAGCACACATCCTTCCTTTCTCTACCTCTCGTCAACAGTGGGTTAACCTCTCACCAGTTTCCCACGCTGGAGTATGACCCCCTGACACTCTATTTGTCTTAATGTACATAAGGGATATCTTTTTAAGTAGATGCTTAGAAGGAGAGATGTTTTATTAGTCTAGGAGGCGAAGTCAAGATAAATTGCTTGAGCATTATCAAAACAATCCAATTCAAGACTGACAATAACAGAAACTCACCATAACCCACCCACCTCCTCCTCCCGTTAATTTTTCCTCCCCTTCTCTTCCTCCCTTCTCTTCCTCCCCTTATCTTCCTCCCCTTCTCGTCCTCCCTTCTCTTCCTCCCCTTCTCTTCCTCCCCTTCTCTTCCTCCCCTTCTCTTCCTCCCTTATTTTCCTCCCCTTCTCTTCCTCCCTTATCTTCCTCCCCTTCTCTTCCTCTCTTTCTCTTCCTCCCCTTCTCTTCCTCCCTTTCTCTTCCTCCCCTTCTCTTCCTCCCATTCTCTTCCTCCCCTTCTCTTCCTCCCTTCTTTTCCTCCCCTTCTCTTCCTCCCCTTCTCTTCATCCCTTTCTCTTCCTCCCCTTCTCTTCCTCCCTTTCTCTTCCTCCCCTTCTCTTCCTCCCCTTCTCTTCCTCTCCTTCTCTTCCTCTCCTTCTATTCCTCCCCTTCTCTTCCTCCCCTTCTCTTCCTCCCTTCTTTCCTGCCCTTATCTTCCTCCCTTATCTTCCTCCCCTTCTCTTCCTCCCTTCCTCTTCCTCCCCTTCTCTTCCTCCTTTCTCTTCCTCCCCTTCTCTTCCTCCCCTTCTCTTCCTCCCCTTCTATTCCTCCCCTTCTCTTCCTCCCCTTCTCTTCCTCCCCTTCTCTTCTCCCCTTCTCTTCCTCCCTTCTTTTCCTCCCCTTCTCTTCCTCCCTTATCTTCCTCCCCCTTCTCTTCCTCCCTTTCTCTTCCTCCCCTTCTCTTCCTCCCCTTCTCTTCCTCCCCTTCTCTCCCTCCCCTTCTCTTCCTCCCTGCTCTTCCTTTCGTCAACAGTGGCGTATCTTGTCACCAGTTTCCCACGCTGGAGTGTAACCCCTTAACTCTCTATTTGAAAAATCGACACCTAAATGGCACGAAGGTCTTGAATTTGACATCGAAATGGGGCGAACGGTATTAAAATCGCCAAATTAACGGAACGAACTTCTTAAACCTCAAACGAATATGCTAAACACGAGGGAGAAGGGGGTACAGAAAATCGAGTAGTAAACCTCTTAAGACCAGGCTCATCACTGTTGACGTGAATGAATGAGGAAATTGTATGAATAGTATGACATTATTGGATTAATTTGTTTTTTATTTGTATTTCATATTGAGGAGGGTGCGATTTTTTCCCCCCGGCGTTATAATTGAAATATTGAGCTGATTTTGGACAACCTTATATACAGTACATGATTGAAGATTGACGTCAAATACACATTATGCAAATATTCGCACATCATGACCTCCGAAACCCACAGATATTTTGGAAGTATTATAATAGAACCCCCCACCCCCACCCCCCCATCCTCTCGTTAACACTTCCTCCCTTCTCTCAGTCTCAATTATATTATACAAAAGATCCAACTTCTGAATTACCTGCATTAAACAAAAGTTAACCAGGTGAACGTTTTCAAGTTAGGCCTATGCAGCAATTGACTACAAATTACGGGCTTAAGGGGGCAGTGTTTGGTTTTTGGTCTATATATTTATTTATTCATTTATTGTTTAGTTTCCTCGCTAGACCTCCATCAACCTTAGAAAACACCCCTAGACCCCCTCTCAAGATAAATTTGTAAATTGTTGATAGAAATATGTACTGGCCGATGTTCCTTCTAAAATCAGAGGTTCGCTCTCGCTCGCCAGGAATAAATTGACACTAAATAGCACGAAAGGTCTTAATATTGATAACAAAATGAGGCGAAAGGTCTCAAAACCGCCAAACTAACGGATCGAACGTCTTAAAACCTCAAAACTAATATGCTAAACATGAGGGAGAAGAGGGTCCAGAAAAAGCGAGTACTACCCCCTTATTGTTTGTCCTATATCAAGGGACTGGAGTTCTCGAAAAGGGGCTCCAGTCCTGATGCTACTTTGGCTTACAGTGTGCTGGCTTAATAATCCAGAAGGGTTAATAGCCTCTGAAGCCCTATTTTAACTAACTAACTAATTTGTCCTATGCTTTAATCAATATAGCAAGACGGACAATCCATTGCCATTTACTCCTCTACTTTGTGTCTTCCTTTCTACACTTGTTCTCGACTGTACACACTTTGTTCTTCCTTTCTACACTTGTTCTCTACTGTACACACTTTGTTCTTCCTTTCTACACTTGTTCTCGACTGTACACACTTTGTTCTTCCTTTCTACACTTGTTCTCTACTGTACACACTTTGTTCTTCCTTTCTACACTTGTTCTCTACTGTACACACTGAGATAACTTTATCCCATATGTATCTCCATCCCCACCCCCCCACCCCCCACTCCACCCCTTCCCCTACTCCCTCGCCATTGAAAAACCGCGCATGAGGTTCTTTCCAGTGTACCTAAAGTGAACGAGTGTTGACTATTGCAGGAAGTATGTTTGCAAATGATTCGTATATACGGTATCTTATATCACCAATCAAATAGCAAAATGAGAGCAATATCCTCATATAAGAGCTATGCAAGTATACCAATAAGTGAGCATATGTGTATGCTTATACATACAGTATATGAGTGTGTACAGTGTGCATTGGTATGAATGCTATATAAATGTTATACGGTATTATATATATAATTAAAATATGTCTGCTACTTGCACATATGCAAATTATATAAGGTATAACTATGCATTTGTACAAAAGTGAATGTGTACAGTTGTGTTTGTGTGTGTGTATGTGAGAATATGTGTGTACAATGTGCATACGAATACGAATGTAGAATACTATCAAATAAATATGTTAATTAAAGTTCCATTTCGATATGTATGGAATATGTTAGGAGCGTTAAAGGCATTACAACATCTGGTGCCTTTTAAGAGAGTTAACTCTCATAAGGCTCAGCTAGTAAACTATTGCCAAATTAAAAAATATGTATATATGTAAATGATATAGCTAAGTACAGCTTATAGCATATCAATTTCAATTTCCACTTATATCTATTAAAAATACTGAACTTTGCGACAATGGTTTACTTCAAATTAATTATGTGTCTAATATATGTACTCAGAAGAAAACACAGCAGAACTTACTACACTGTAAAAATAAACACATAGTTGTAAAACAATATTGTACATATAAACAGTGTGTTAATCATGTATGTTCTTTTCCCCTGCACAGCTTCTTGCTCTGTACAGGGGCATAGTGCGCCCTTGTATTGAGTATTGTTCACATGTGTGGGGAGGTTCCTCTCACACCGCTCTCCTAGACAAAGTTGAAAGGAAGGCCTTTCGTATCATTAACTCCCGTCCACTCACCAACTCTCTGCAATCTCTCTCTCTCCGCCTCAATGTTGCATCTCTCTCGCTATTCTATCGCTACTATAATAATCAGTGTTCCTCAGAGCTATCCCAGTGCATACCACCTCCTTTACGTAGGGCACGTGGTACCCGTCTTGCAACTCAATCCCACCCCTACTCTGTGCAACTCTCCAACCCAAGAGTGAAACGTTACTCTCAAACTTTCTTCTACTCAACAGCTGAGCTCTGGAACTCTCTCCCAGAATCAGTCTTTCCCTCTTCCTATGACTTAAATTGCTTCAAACTCCGTGTGTCCAGGCATTTTGGCTCGAACGTCCCTTGATTTTGGCCCTGTCACTCTTTCAACTATGGGGGAGGCACTCGCTATAGGCAGTTATGCCTTTTGCCTCCCTCAATCACATAGAAAAAAAATGTGTTGTAATATGAATAGATAAGCCGAAAAACACTGTTCATGTGTATAATTTGTGTTACATAATTTATATGTGCTCAAATGTTTACACTTTGTTACTATTTCAATCTTAACTCTATTTTCCTCTATTTCAAGAGCAGACTTTTCCTTCGTTTCCCATTTACTGCTATATTACTGTAAAAATAGTAATATAATAATATAATATAAATGCGTACTAACAAGTATATGTAATTGCACGTATGAGATATACAAGTTACTATTAAGACTAGCTTAAGCAGTGTGATAATATTTACCTTCACCTAATTCAACAAAATTTCCTTCACATTTTCACCTTAGAATTTCGACAGTTTTGATGTCAATTACTAAACAGCTCCGAAATAACCAATGAAGACTGTGAGGGGTGAGAATGACTGTCACTAAACGATAATGACGAGTAATTTTCGGTAATGATAAATATAAATGATGTGTGGGTGTGAGAGAGAGTGAGAAAGAGAGAGAGAGAGACTGTGTGTGTGTAAGAGAAAGAGAGAGAGAGAGAGAGAGGCTGGATGGAGTTAACACTATATAAATCAGGTGTACTCTTTATCCAATGAAGACTGTGAGTGGTAAAAATGACGAGTAATTTTCGGTAATGTTACATAAAGATGATGAGTGGCTGTGAGAGAGAGTGAGTGTGTGTGTGTGTGAGAGAGAGAGTGAGTGAGAGAGAGAGTGTAAGAGTAAGAAGAGAGAGAGAGAGTGTGTGCAAGAGTAAGAATAAGAGAGAGAGAGAAAGGGGGGGGGGGACTGGATGAAGTTAACCCTATCTAACCCGAGTGTCCTCTTTATACAATGGAGTCTGTGAATGGTGAGAATGAGTATAACTAAGACGATAATGACGGTAATTGTCGGTAATGTTACATAAAGATGATGAACGGCTGTAGGGAAGAGAGAGAGAGATAGTTACAATGAGTTACAAGGAGTAGTTAGCATCTCAGTGATCTTGCGGTCCATTCCGGGGAGATACTCGAAGTGGAAGGAGAGAGACTGTTTAGTGCACTACACTCATTAGAGAGTGTTCAAAATACTATCTACTCTCTTCTTAAGAGAGTGGGTAAAAGAGAGAGAGTGAGTGAGTGAGAGTGAGAGTGGCTTGGAGCGAACCCAGGTCAAGCAGATTCACACGTGAACGTGCTATCCACTCGACCGCCGTGGGCGTGGTGGTAGTGGAGACTAGGTATAATGAGATACAAGAAAAAGATGAAGGAGACATTAGGTTTAAGAAGAGACAGACGAAAGACAGCATAGAAAGAGATATCAGAGGGAGAATGAGATACAGATGAATGATAAGGAAATGTTGAATATAACTTTAAAATATGTTATGGTAAGCGGTGTTGTTGTTTTGTGTCCCATTCTGTACCGGCACCATCCAGTTAACTTTGTTCTGGTTACTATTAGACCATTTCATTCAGTTTAAAAAGGGCCTCCAGCAATTAACAGGCTTCAAACTATCTCACTTAACCCTTTTCACTACCTCAGATCCTTCTCAAACTGCACAAAATCGTCTACATATAGCAAGAATGCAATTAAGAAGACGTCGCCGGTACAGAAGGGGTTAATACTTTCATTATCCCCTTCAGTACCGGCGACGTCTTTTCCATTATATTTTGGCTATAAGTATTCGATTTCATTCAGTTTAGGAAGGTCGTCTACCCATTAAAAGGCTACAGACTATCTCAATTAATCCTTTTAGCTACCATACATCCTTTCTAAGCTTCATCAAATCGTCTAAATGTAGCTGATATCAAATACAAATGACGTCACCGGTACTGAAATGGATGAAGGGAAGGTTTTTAGTTTGTTCCCTAGACCTCCGTCAAGCTTAAAATTACATCCCCTAGATCCTCTTTCAAGATTAATTTGTAAAAAAAAATCGGTAGAAAGGTGTCCCAGCCGAAGGCCGGTTTCTCTTAAATTACAGGCTCACTATCGCTCGACATGAAAAAAACCGACACCTAAATGGCACGAAGTCTTAACATTGACAGAAATGGGGTGAAAGGCTTAAAATCGCCAAATTAATGGGGCGAACGTCTTATAATCTCAAATCAAAGGGGCTAAACATGGGGGAGAAAGGGGCCCAGAAAAAAATCCCTCAAGAGGAAATCTGCCCTTAACTATGGATTGTTGAGCCATATAATGCGTACAAATAGTGGGAACCAGAGTTGCCTTGGTTAATCGTCTAGTTAACCCCTTCAGCACCATGACGCCGTTTTACCTTTTATTCTGGCTAAAATTAGATGATTTTAAGAACCTGTACCGTACCAGCGACGTATTTTAAGAACCTTATGTACTGTACCAGCGACGTATTTTAAGAACCTTATGTACCGTACCAGCGACGTATTTTAAGAACCTTATGTACCGTACCAGCGACGTATTTTAAGAACCTTATGTACCGTACCAGCGACGTATTTTTAACTATATTATAGCTATATTTAGACGACTTTTTGCAGTTTAAAAAGGATCTGTGGAAGTAGAAAGGGTTAAGTGAGATAGTTCGAAGCCTGGTCATCGCTGGAGGCCCTTTTTAACTGAATAAAATCGTCTAATAGTAGTCAGAGTAAAGATAAAATGACAGCGCGGTAAAGAAGGGGTTAAGAGGGTTTATTGAGATCGTATTTACCCATTTGAGTCGTATTGGTAGAATATAAACCTAGGAAAATCGTGTAATGGTAACCAGAAGAGGATGGAAATGACGTGATGATGGTGAGGGGGTTAATCCTTTCAGGATTATGATGCAATTTTTTTCTCAGTGTATACCACCCCCTCTTCGTAGAACACGTAGCACCCGTCTTACAACACAATCCTACCCCTACTCTGTGCAACTCTCCAACCCATGAGTGAAACGTTATTCTCAATCTTTCTTCTATTCAACAGCTGAGCTCTGGAACACTCTCCCAGAATCAGTATTTGCCTCTTCCTGTGACTTAAATTGTTTCAAACTTCGTGTGTCCAGGCATTTTGGCTCGAACGTCCCTTGACTTTGGCCCTGCCACGCCTTCAACTCTGGAGGGGGGGGGGGGGGGCACTCGCCAGAGGCAGTTCTGCTTTTTGTCTCCCTCATCAATATACTTTTAGCAGCTAATGTTTCGATACTTAATGGAAACAATATGATACTACTATGTGTCTGCATCATATTAAGACCAAGTTTATATAATTAGCGCAATCATTTAATAATTTGATATAGTAATTAACCTTAATTTATCTAACCCAATTGGCCTGGTATGTGGGCGACAGAGAGCGAGAGCGTGAGAGAAAGACTGTAGTGGTGATTGGTTGGGGGTGGTGATTGTGAAGGCACCATCACCGTGAGAGTGGTACTGGTTAATGAAAACAGGTGAAAGTGACACCTGGGTATACAGTATAATTATGCTGATAGATTTATGAAGCTAATTAGGTAGCTTGCAATTAGTATTATTTTGTATTATAAGTTTTTTATTTATTTTGTATTTGTATTTGTTTGCGACTCTGTATTTGGCTATATAAATCAATTAATATACATTTAACCCTTTGAGTACCAGCGACGTGTGTAATTTTTTATTTTAGCTATATTTTGACGATATTTTGCAGCTTGGGAAGGATCTGTGGTAGTTAAAATGGTTGGTTGAGATACTTTGAAGTTTAATTATTGCCAGTGGTCCTTCCTAAGTAATAAATATAGAAGTTAACTATAGAAGGCTTGGGTTTATATAGCTTAAGGGGAGATGGGTCTTTTTTGTTTTTGGTCCCCTTTCTTCCTCGTGTTTAGCCCCATTAGCTTTGAAATTCTAAGACGGTCGGCCCATTAGTTTGGCGATTTTAACACCATTCGCCCATTTCGTTGTCAATGTTAAGACCTGTTGTGCCATTTAGGTGTCGATTTTATCCTGGTGAGCGATAACAAGCCTGT
>JBAKBP010030260.1:0-25979 GCA_037953745.1 Lithodes maja | reverse complement strand
CCTTTCGTGCCATTTACATGTCGATTTATTTCCTGACGAGCGATAGCGAGCCTGTAATATAGAAGGAATCAGCCTAAGGCCAGGAGAATTTGGCTGCCGAAAAATGTACAAATCTATCTAGAAGGGGGATCTTGGGGATGTTCTCATAACCTTGATGGAGGTCTAGGGAGGCAACAAAAATAAATGGATAAATTAATTAATCAATATATCGACCAATAAATTAACCTTCCCCCTTTAACTTTGTGTTCCAATGTTCGTGATCTATTTTGACTAGTTAAGTTTATGAGCAGAACGATTATATATAATTCCCGTCACCTTGGTAGCGATGGCTTCTCTCTCTCTCTCTCTCTCTCTCTCTCTCTCTCTCTCTCTCTCTCTCTCTCTCTCTCTCTCTCTCTCTCTCTCTCATCTGGAGTCTGCATATTTTCCGCTGACGGCAAATTGCCATGCTCCTATCATGAATTTTTGGCTATTATACGACGAGTTTGTGCCAAATTATGTTATTAATCATGAAAACTTAGCAATAATATTATACAGAAATGTTGTACAGTATTTTCATATTTATTCATTAATTAAGGAGAATTCAGTTACTAAGGGATTCAATTTACCGTCACCTCCAGTAAAACCGACTATAATTATTTGTTCACTTATGTATGCTTCTCTCCCTTCTCAACTTTTGTTTCCTTCTCTCCATTACTTTTCCCCTCTTGCCTCTCTTTCAGTTTTCCTATCCCTACCTCTTAAATCACCCTTTCCCTTCCCCTCCCTTTCTAACTCCGCTCTTACTTCCCTCCCTCGCTCCCTTATTGCCTTTCCCTCTTATATCCCTACCTTCCTCCCTCTTTTCCTCATCTACTCCCCTCTGCATCCTTCGTACCCATATTTTATCACTCCCTCCTTCATTCACCCCTTTTTTCCTCCCTCCTTTACTCCCTTTTCCTCCTCCTCCTCCCTCGTTTACTCCCTTTCTCCCGTTTCCTCCTTTCTTGTCTCTCTCTCTCTCTCTCTCTCTCTCTCTCTCTCTCTCTCTCTCTCTCTCTCTCTCTCTCTCTCTCTCTCTCTCTCTCTCTCTCTCTCTCTCTCTCTCTCTCTCCTTTACTTTTTTCTTTCTGTCTCTAAGTAAGTGAAATTTGCCTCCCTTCCTTCCTCATTTCTCTTTTTCCTTCCTCCCTGTTTTCCTCCCTCCCTCCTCTCCCCCTCTCTCCATAATCACCCCCCCCTCTACTCTACTCCCCCAAGCCCTCCCTCCTCTCATCCCATTTTCTCTCTTCCTTCCTTTATTCCTTATTACATCCTCTTATTTTCCTACCTTTCTCCGTCTTTTTTTCTCTCCTCTCCTTCTTTCCACTCACCTCATCCCTCCCGCCTCTCCTCCCATGTTCTCTCTCCCTTCCCTTTCTTCCTTTCTCTCCTTTCCCCATGTTTGCTCCTTTTCCTTTTCCCTCCCTCGCTTCTGCTATACCTTCTGCCTTGACCCCTCCCTTCCTTCCTTTCTGTATCCTTCCCCTTCCCTCTCTTCCTCCTCTTGTTATCCCTCTCTCCTTCTTCCCATTCTCCACCCCATTTCCTCCATTCCACTTTCTCTCCCTCCTTCCCTTCCTTCCTATCTCTATCCCTCCCTTTCCTCCTACTTCTCTCCCTCCCTGCCCACCCCCCTTCATCTCTCCCTCCTTTCCCTCCTACTTCTCTCCCTCCCTGCCCACCCCCCTTCATCTCTCCCTCCCTTCCCTCCTACTTCTCTCCCTCCCTGCCCACCCCCCTTCATCTCTCCCTCCCTTCCCTCCGACTTCTCTCCCTCCCTGCCCACCCCCCTTCATCTCTCCCTCCCTTCCCTCCTACTTCTCTCCCTCCCTGCCCACCCCCTTCATCTCTCCCTCCCTTCCCTCCTACTTCTCTCCCTCCCTGCCCACCCCCCTTCATCTCTCCCTCCCTTCCCTCCTACTTCTCTCCCTCCCTGCCCATCCCCCTTAATATCTCCCTCCCTCCCTCGCTCCTTGCCCCCTTCTTTTCCCTCCCTCCCGTCCTACTTCTCTCCCTCCCTCCCTTCCTACTTATCTCCCTCCCTGTCTCCCTAACTTCATCTCTCCTTCCCTCCCTCCCTCCCTTCCTACTTCTCTCCTTCCTACTTCTCTCCTTCATACTTCCCTCCCTCCCTCCCTTCCTCTCTCTCCCTCCCTATCTCCCTAACTTCATCTCCCTTCCCTGGTCCCCCATACATCTTCACCATAGGCCTACTCTGCCTACTTTTAATTCCAATCACAAAGTAGTTTTCCCCCTATTTTGATCCTTTTCCATTCTACCCTTCTTTCCTCTAGTGTCTGTCTGTCTGCCTATGCCTCTGTACGTCTGTGTTATATGTCATATTTCATTTTGGTTATATTTACAGCTACACTAGAATGTCGTGGCTCACCTACAAAATTTTAGTTTAGGATATCCCTCTATTAGACAAAAAGTAAATAAATAAATAAATAAATAAAAATAGAGAAGGCCTTAACACACACTAACAAAGCATTTATAATATACTTTATTAGGCTTAGTTGAAGTGTGTGTTTTATATATAACAAATAACATATAATTTTGATTGAGGAGGTGTGAGACGAGATTTGAACGTGATGTATCCTTGATAAGGCTATTTTGCTGTCTTTCAGTTTCTATATCTGGAGTCGAGTCATTGAGCGGAGAATCGGATAGATAGACATTCCATCCATCCATCCATCTATGCATACCTACACTACAAATTATACATGCATATTTCTTTCTTTAAACATGTACAGTATATATATGCATTCGATGTACCCCCATTCATTCATATATATTGTACATACATACACATCCTTCTACACATACAGTAATTATTGAATTGTTGGCCATCCTTAAAATATAATTATCTAAACTTACTCCACCAATGTGTTCATGGTACTTGGTTATTAATTCATCTATTGATATGAGTCCGTATTGTTTATTTATTGTTCTCTCATCTTTATATATTCACCCCTCCTTCATTTTTCCTTCATTATTATATTTATACCCTACCATCTTGTATACCTCCTTTCCATTCTTGCATCCATCCATTCATCCTACCTTCTGTTTGCGTTTCTTCGTTTCTTACTTTCTTTGTGCCTCTTTTTTCTTCTTCTCTATTTTCTTTCGCCCCTTCCCTTCTCTCTCCCCCCCCCCCTTCCCCTTCCCCTTTCCTTGTGTCCCTCCTTTTTCTCTCGGTCCCTCGATGTTTTTCTCTCCCTCCTCCATATTTATAACCTTGCCTGTGTCTTTCTTATTCTGTTAGTCCGGCTGGAGTGAGGTATATAGCCTATGTATGTATGTATGTATGTATGTAGATTGAGGTACACACACACACACACACACACACACACACACACACACACACACACACACACACACACACCAATTGACAGTCCTTCACACATACTATTATACCAACACACACACACACTGCAATTTACAGTCCTTCACACATATTATTACCAACACACACGCACACACACACACACACAGCCCGTAGCCTAGTAGGTAGAGCTCTCGTCTCACACACGAGGGGTCGGGGGTTCAATCCCCGGCCGGGCGGAGACAAATTGGGCTTGTCTCCTTTCATGTGTTAGCCTCAGTTCACCTAGCTGTAAATAGGTACCTGGAATAAGTGGACGACGTTGTGACGTCCCATCTGGGGTTGGCAAAAATGGTACAAGGCGAGATGGGTATCATATGGTTCACCTAAGCTGATGGCTACCTAAGCCTTCGGGCGAGACGGTACCGTCTATAGTGAGAATGGTACCATACAGATCCACCCTAAGCCTTCGTTTCCGATGTCGCCAATTGGCTAAAAATACAGACTACACACACATCCACAGCCATTCCAACAATACATATAACACCTACATATATAGGAGGCGGGAAATAACGAGCATGCTCACTCCCGCAATACAACTAGAGTAAGTACAACTAGAGTAAGTACACACTTACATATATACACACACTCTACACAGCCACACATACATATACACACAGCAATTGACAGTCCTTCACACATACTATTACCAACACACACACACACACACACCACCCTTAGCATACCTGCACTCTCAACCCACCACTACAACACACTCAAACAGTTTGCATCTAAGCTGCTTGTTCACCCACGACACAGAAACTTACTTCCACCAGACGCCCCTAGACCTACACGTGCAGCTCGTCATTTCAACACACTCCAACCAATAAGAGCAAGAACTGACAGATATAAAAATAGCCCTATCCCAACCATTGTTAATATTATTAATAATGTGTAATAACGGCCTGTCACACCATATATACGCGCCCACCTTTAATAATATATGCATAAGTGTGTGTGCGTGTGTGTATTAGAATATAATTATGTATGTATTTGCTTGAGTTTGTTTATGTATATGTGTATATATGTATCTATGTATGTGCAGTATATGTGTATGTATGTGTGCGTATATGTGTATGTATGTATGCGTTATTTATGTATATATATATGTGTCTATAGTGTATACTGTTTGTGGTTCGAGCCCGGCTGAGAGTATCAGGTAGGATAAGAGAAGAGCATATATGCATGTAATGTGCATATATTTATGTATATGTATGTCTGTGTGTATGTGCTGTCAATGGTTCGAGCCCGGTTGAGAATATAAGGTATATAATATATATATATGTACTGTACGTGTATTTATATGGTCATATGCACATATGTATGTAAATATACGTACATATGAGCGAGAACATATTGCTCACTTGCACAACTTCTGATTATAAATCTATGCATAAGCATTATCTATTATTAAGTGTTCGCGTATCTTCATCCATGTATTTCCACCCTTAACAATAGAACGCCCAGCTCTTCCATATTTCGCTTTCTGTCACACACACACACACACACACACACACACACACACACACACACACACACACCTACACTACCGAGGATTAACCTCCCATTGTAGTACCTGCACCCTCTTGACCCTGACCATACCAAAACAGTTTCTGTATGTATGTATGTTTGTGTACATACGTGAGCGTTTGTGTATACGGACATGTGCACACTTACTGCATGTTCTTATGTTCCTATATATGTATGTATATGTATGTACGCACGTACGTGTATATACGTATGTTCTGTATATGAGTAAGTAAATAAATGTGTATATGTACTGTATATCACTTACTCTCATGGTTATTTTATGATAATTTGTATTCTGCACATACATCATTATTGTATTTATTTATTTTGTTTGTAAACTAAGCTTACCATCCTCATATCTGTACATCTCATGTTCATCCACTAAATTGTAAAATGTGTATTTTCAGCTCATGAGGCTGCCATTCTTTAATAAACCGTTTATTATTATTATTATTATTACAGCCACACATATATAAGGGGAGGTGTGGTGGAGTGGTCTTGCCACTGGCCTGGTAATCCAAAGGTCCCGGGTTCAAATCCCGATGTATCAATGGGAAGATATTATTGGGATGGAATTTGTGCTGTACCTGGTATCAGTGCATTACCACAAGCCCACCGAAACGTCAATAAAATACCCTCATTGTTCCCTGATTAAATAGCACTGTATGAATATTCCCATATTCAAAATATGCTATAGGGGTGCAATGCCTGGTGAGTTATCTGCTCAACAGGTGGCGTTGTGTGTGTGTGTGTAAGTGTGAGAGTCCGAGTGTAGGGGTTGAGACAGTGAAGCACGGGAACGAGATGGCTTCAGAGATGGTGTCGTTTCGGGCCATGAGTGAGCACCGTGCCTCATGTGAAGGCAAGATGGCAGGTGCTCGTTGTACTCTACGTGCTTCACATGTCTCACTCCCTAGACTGGAACAAGACCTCACGGGCTTCACTGTTCATTGTAAAGCGGTGAATGTTAAGGCTCTCAGCCTATGCCCGAGAGGAAGTAAGTTGGAATATATAAAAAAAAAAAAAAAAAAAAAAAAAATATATATATATATATACACACACAACAATTGACAGCCCTTCACACATACTATTACCAACACACACACACACACACACAGCCACACACACATACAGACACACACACATACAGACACACACAGCCACACATACATATACACACACAACAATTGACAGCCCTTCACACATACTATTACCAACACACACACACACTCACAGCCACACGCACAGCCACACACACACACACACAGCCACACACACACACACAGCCACACACACACACACACACAGCCACACATACATATACACACACACCAATTGACAGCCCTTCACACATATTATTACCAACACACACACACAGCCACACACACACACACTCACACACACACTCACACACAGCCACACACACAGCCACACACACAGCCACAGCCACACACACACACACACACAGCCACACACACAGCCACACATACATATACACACACAACAATTGACAGCCCTTCACACATACTATTACCAACACACACACACACACACACAGACAGCCACACATACATGTCATACAGTATACACACACAACAATTGAAAGTCCTTCACACATACTATTACCAACACACACACAGCCACACATACATATACACACACAACAATTGACAGTCCTTCACACACACACACTCATACACATACACACACACACGCACACACATACATATACACACAGCAATTGACAGTCCTTCACACATACTATTACCAACACTCACATATACACAGAAACACGCATACACACACACGCATACACACACACACACACATCAATTGACAGTCCTTCACACATACTATTACCAACACACACACAACCACACACACACAGCCACACACACATATATATACCGGTACATACATACATACATACATACATACAGCAATTGACAGTCCTTCACACATACTATTACCAACACTTACACATACACAGAAACACTCACACACACACAGCCACACATACATATACACACAGCAATTGACAGTCCTTCACACATACTATTACCAACACACAAACACACACACACACACAGGCACAAACCCACAGCCGCACACACATATACACACAGCAATTGACAGTCCTTCACACATACTATTACCAACACACAAACACACACACACATACACAGGCACAAACCCACAGCCACACACACATATACACACAGCAATTGACAGTCCTTCACACATATTATTACCAACACACACGCCAGCTCGATAGCACGCACTACCACTACATATTGACAGTTACAGTGGGTACAGGCCGCAGGAAAGGTTCGTGGAATTCATATGTTCATCCTTATGCAAATACAACCTTGCGAAAATATGTATAGATGTACTTTGCTTCATATTAACCCTCTCAGTATTGGAGGACGCGTTTGTACTTGATTCTGGCGTATATTAGATGATTTTATTCAGTTTTGGAAGGCCCTCTACGAATCAAAGGGGCAAGGTCATCTCGATTAACCCTCTGCCTCCAACAATTCCTTCCCAAGCTTAATAAAATCGTCTACTAATAGCCAGAATGAAAATGAAGAAAGGCGTCATCCTATCCTGACAGAGGTAAATGGCCGTCATATTTTTGTTATATTATTATTGAGGGTTTTGGTTGCTGTTGCCATTTTTGACCTATGCGTTTTTTAATTTACCCCTGGACTAAGAAAAACGCCTCCCCCAGACCCCCTTCAAACTTAAATAATTATACAAACATCACCCAGACCCCTTCAAGATAAATATGCACATTTTTCGGTAGAAAAATTTCCCTGGCTTCTGAATTGTAGGCTCACTATCGCTCGCCCAGAAAAATCGACACCTGAATGGGGTGAAGTGTCTTATAATCACCAAACTAACGAAGTGAAACGTTTTACAATCTCTAAACCAATGGCGTGAAACAGGACGATTCCAGAAAGACCCTCCCTGCACCAGATAGGGTTAATTATTTAAGTGGGGATGGGCCGTTTGTCTGGCCACCATGCTTCCTCATGTTTAGCCCTATTAGTTTGTCTGGCCGCCATGCTTCCTCATGTTTAGCCCTATTAGTTTGTCTGGCCGCCATGCTTCCTCATGTTTAGCCCTATTAGTTTGTCTGGCCGCCATGCTTCTTCATGTTTAGCCCTATTAGTTTGTCTGGCCGCCATGCTTCTTCATGTTTAGCCCTATTAGTTTGTCTGGCCGCCATGCTTCCTCATGTTTAGCCCTATTAGTTTGTCTGGCCGCCATGCTTCTTCATGTTTAGCCCTATTAGTTTGTCTGGCCGCCATGCTTCCTCATGTTTAGCCCTATTAGTTTGTCTGGCCACCATGCTTCCTCATGTTTAGCCCTATTAGTTTGTCTGGCCGCCATGCTTCCTCATGTTTAGCCCTATTAGTTTGTCTGGCCGCCATACTTCCTCATGTTTAGCCCTATTAGTTTGTCTGGCCGCCATACTTCCTCATGTTTAGCCCTATTAGTTTGTCTGGCCGCCATGCTTCCTCATGTTTAGCCCTATTAGTTTGTCTGGCCGCCATGCTTCCTCATGTTTAGCCCTATTAGTTTGTCTGGCCGCCATGCTTCCTCATGTTTAGCCCTATTAGTTTGTCTGGCCGCCATGCTTCCTCATGTTTAGCCCTATTAGTTTGTCTGGCCGCCATGCTTCCTCATGTTTAGCCCTATAAGTTTGTCTGGCCGCCATGCTTCCTCATGTTTAGCCCTATTAGTTTGTCTGGCCGCCATGCTTCCTCATGTTTAGCCCTATTAGTTTGTCTGGCCGCCATGCTTCCTCATGTTTAGCCCTATTAGTTTTCAGATCTTATGACATTCGCCCCATTAGTTTGTCGATTTTGAAACCTTTCGTCCCATTTGTTTGTCCATATTAAGACCTTTCGTACCATTTAGCTGTCGATGTTTTCCTGGCGAGAGATAGCGAGCCTGTAATTTTAAGAGAAACCGGCCTTAGGCCAGATTTGTTTTCGATATTAATCTTGAAGGGGAGTCTAGGGAGTGTTTTATTAAAGTTTGATGAAGGTTTAACTGGGAAACTACGAATTATATGAATATATAAATAAATAGACCCCCCAAAATATAACCTGTGTCCCCTTAACCTGTTTAGTGATCCCTCCCTAGTGAACAATATAAGGTGTCCATTATTGTTATGAGTGGCTGGTTGGTGAGCCTTGGGAGTCAGGCCACAGGAGGAATGGTTTGGGGCTCTCTCGATACTGTAATTATGTCTGTCAGATGTTGAATTAGCTATGCAACTGTATATGGTTTGTAATTTGTAGGGTAGGCTTGCGGTGACACTATATTTATGGCTTTTACCCTATTAGGTAGAGGGACCTTGGTGATCCCTGGTCTCTGGGTCTTCTCCTGGGTGACCTAGATGTGTGTGAATTTGTGTTTTGTTTTTGTGTTCATTGTGTTCTGTTGTGTTGTGTTGACCCTGTTCGGGCTCTGTCTCGAGTCGGCCACCCCCAGAAAAAAAGAGGAAAATTGGGGAATGGGCTTGAATACATACATACATACATACATACATACATACATACATACATACATACATAAGCTAGTTATCCAAATAAGTCGCACCACATTTATAAGTACAGTATGTAATGCACTTTTCAATGAAGAAATGTATGCCAGATGTCGAATATGGCAAGATTGATTTGAAAGACTCCTTCGCAAGAGCTAAATCGAGGCTTGTTCAAATATTCATTTTCTCAAGACCACCAGCTACAGAGTTCATCATATTGCCGTAATGGACAACAATATAGATAAATAAGATAATTTGGTTTAGTATTCTTTTAACTCAGATACACTGCCAAAACGTAATGGTTAACCCTTAAGTACCAGCGACGTGTGTTATATTGTATTCTAGCTACATTTAGACGATTTTATAAAGCTTAGAAAATATATATGATAGCTAAAGGGATACATTGAGATATTCTGCAGTCTTTTAATGGGTAAACGTCCTTCCTAAGCTGAATAAAATGGTCTAATAGTCTCTAGAATATATTGAAAAGGACATTACCGGTACTATAGAAGGCAGGAAAAAGGTCATTAAAGTGTCCATGATAATAATACCCTTATACAGATATATTGATAGTACTAATCTAATCAAATATACGGGTTGAAAAGTAAATCATTATCATTGAACTCAGTGATGTACAGTATATCTTTATTATGACCTTGATATTAATCAGGATACAGTGACTCCACTAAACTGCTTGGCTTGCGTATCATCATCCTAAGGGGGTAGTGCTTGGTTTTTGGTCTTTGTATTTATTTATATATATATACAGGTGTATATATATATATATATAATATATATATATATATATATATATATATATATATATATATATATATATATAACCCCTAAGATAAATTTGTATACTTTTCGGTAAAAAAAAAATCCCGGCCAAAGGCCGGTTCCTTCTAAAATTACAGGCTCGCTATCGCCCGCCAGGAAAAATATCGACACCTAAATGGCACGAAAGGTCTCAACATTGACGAAGAAATGGGGCGAAAGGTCTTAAAATCGACAAACTAACGGCACGAAAATCTTAAAACCTCAAAACTAATATGCTAAACATGAGGGAGAAGGGGGGCCAGAAAAAAGCGAGTACTACCACCTTAAGGCATCACACGATTTATGGGATTTGTATTAAGCGTTCGTGTTCTAATTTGAGTATTCAAGATTATAATTATCTAGAATGCAATCCCTTTAGATTAAATAATCGATTAACACTCCCACAAATGTTCTGTCGAGTATGTATATTCTTCGTGTGGTATTTTACGAAGATATATTTGGTTGAGGGTTGGTCCTATCTAGAGTGAGATTTGACATCCTCTACCCAACCTTAGTCGTTTCTGCCTGTCTCTTTTACTGTCCTACATTTCCTTCTGGGGGCAGACGGCTAGGAACCCTCCTACCTATGTATGATTTTCCTACTCTACGAAACAGAGAAAGGGGCGACGGAACGCGAAAGTGGTCCCGGACCCTGAGAATAGGAACTTTAAATGTTGTTTCTGTTCGGGCTCTGTCTCGTGTCGGCCACCCCCAGCAATGGGGTATGTGCCTGAGTACATACATACATACATACACACATGCTTGGTTATTACATGAGAGAAAACTGGAATCCTAGTTGTAAAGGTGCTGTGAAATCATTGACATGTCCATCTATAGATTCTATACAATACAATACAAACCAATAATTCGCCGGCAGTTTCAATTGATGATAAGTTGTGTAAATGAGAGAGAGAGAGAGAGAGAGAGAGAGAGGAGAGAGAGAGAGAGAGAGAGAGAGAGAGAGAGAGAGAGAGAGAGACCGTCAAGGGATAGTTATAGTAGACAAAATACAGTTTTAACAATGTTGTATTTATTTATTTATTATTTTTTTGGCGAACTAATGCTTTTTATTATACATCTGGGAACAGAACTTTCGCTGTACTACCACACGATGACATTGAGACGCTAAGTTGGATATTTTATTATACAAATCGATTTTATGGTTTAATCCCTTAGAAGATACGATAATGCATTTCTTTTTTCTGTTCTAGTTACTATTAGACGATTGTATTCAAATAAGGAGGAAGCATTAAAAAAGTAACGACGCCTTCAAACTCAAGAATCTCATTCTTCCTATGTTTCTGCCCGGAATTAAGCCAAATCTATTCTTCGACTCGCCAAACACTCCTTCATCAATAATAAATGCACTGAACTATCTAACTCTAGCTATTCCCAAGCCTTTTTTCTTCCTCATCTTGCCCTCCCCTTTTTCACTTTGATGGCACTACTGTCACTTCTTCCTCTGACAAAGCTGAACTCTTCACCCAAACTTTCACTAAAGATTCCACCTTGGATGATTCTGGGCACTATTCATCCCTCTCCACCCCCCTCTCACTTACTCTAATATCCTAATCTCTTCTAAAGAAGTACTTTCTACCCTCTCTGGGCTTAATACTAAGAAGGCGTATGGTCTGGATGGTATTCCTCCTGTTGTACTAAAAAACTGTGCTTCCGTACTGACTCCCTGCCTAGGCAAACTCTTCCGTCTCTGCCTCTCGTCTTAACATCTTCCCTTCTTGCTGGAAATTTGCTCTCATTCAAATTGTCCCAAAGAAGGGTGACCACTCTCAACCCTCCAATCACCATTAGGTTTCTTTCTATATTTGATGGGCAACACACTTTTCAGCATTTAAATAATATAGCCAATAGTGTCTTGCATTATTAATCTACACTGATCTTACATGTATTACTGAATTATATAATAGAGATATATATAATATATGTACTGCACTTGTGACTTTATGATAAACTTGGGACTCCCTTATCTAATGTATGTGGCCCAAGAGAAGCCTACACAATGATTTGTTACTTTTGTCAAATAGTTATTCAGAAATGTTACCACTTATCTATGCAGGCGCTTATTTGCAACTTTAGCTATATTTTGCAAGTAAAAGACAATTAGATATAGCTGAGGAATGTCCCAAGCAGTAAAAGAGCTAAACTGTATTTCAAGTGACATCTTCAATGCGCAGCCGTGTTATAAACGTTCTTTTGGCATATTGTAGACAATATGTTCTGTGTTTTTCAAGGGGCCACGATTGACTGTGCCTGTAAGCAAGCAAACTAGCAAGCTCACACACACACACACAAAAACACCTACAAACATACGAACATCCACACACAAGAGTAAACATGACCTTCAGTTCTTCCTATACACTCAGACAATACTGGGGCGTGAATGGATACATCTATCTCTCTTTATCTTTCTATCTATGTATAGCTCTCCATCAATATTAAATTATCTATCTATATATCTCTCTATCTTTACCTATATTTAGCTACTGTATCTGCTTATATGCATTCTCTATTTATAATGAATGTATTTACATTTGCTCAGTCACCATGTACAGTATCTTCTCTCTTGTTCACACACACACACACACACGCACACACACACGCCTGAGAACCCCTGATAATAACACCCCACCCCCTTTTCAATCCTTACTCCCTCTCTCTTCTCCCCCCACCCCTGCATCCTCTCCCAAACCCCTACTTCCTCTGCCCCCCCCCCCCTCTCTCTCTCTTCTCTCCCCCCCCCCACCTTTCCTTCTTCCTCTTACTTTCCCTGGCCCCCATCGTCTTCCTCCTTATTCTCCCTTTCCCTCTCCCCTTCCCCTCCTTCCCTTCTTAGTCATGCCCCTCCCATCACACTCTCCCTCCTTTCTTTTCCCCTCCCCCTCCTTCCCTTTCTGCCTCTTCCCTCCCCTTCTCTCTCTCTCACCATTCCTTCTTTTCTCCCTGTCTCTCATCATCTTTTCCTTAATTTTTTCCTACTTTCCCTCCCCCCTTCTATTTTCTCCTTGCCTCCTTCCTCTTTTCCCATATTCCTCACCCTCCTCTTCTACTTCCCTCCCCTGCCTCTCCTTTTTCTTTTTCCTCCTCCCCCTTCTATTCCTCTCCCTCTCCTCCCCCTTCCGCTTTTCCAGACCAAGCCAAAAGCCTCTTCGCTTCTTGTTTACCTTCTAAAAAAACACGTTCGGCACGAGGCCTAGAATTCGGCTTCTCTTGTTTTGTGAGCTCGCTTGTTTGTTTCTCTTCTTTTTCACCTAGTTTATATTTATTTGAACAGCTCCTGCTTCTAACTTTACTTTTACTGTTCTCCTTCTTACTCGCACAACTCCTGCTTTGCTTATTCCCATACCATATATTCCTTTTTGTTCGATCCCAGCCGTGGCGGACATTTAGTGGGTGTGGTAGTACGTCCTAACATGTACTGTATATCATGTTCGCACCCAGTCGGGGGACACCTCGACGACGTATACAGACTATTAACAGACGAACAAAGCCATTCCAACCGCTTCCTCTATCTACAACACCCCTTCTCTGCTATCTACACTCTCCTAGCCGTATGGTCCTAGAGTACTGTCTGATGGCGTTAATGGGTTTCGAAATTAAATTATTATTTTTATTTTTATTTTTTTTATTTTTTTTTCGGAGCGAGCGTGGCGTTCGGCACACCTTGGTTTGTGAGATTGTTCATTTGTTGCCAAGTTGTGTGTGTGTGTGTGTGTGTGTGTGTGTGTGTGTATGTATGTATGTATGTATGTATTTATGTGTGTGTACTTTTTATGTGTTCTCTTGGTCCCTCTTCTCGTCTTCTCTTTGTTTCTATATTCTCTTCCTTGCCCTCCTACACTAATTATTCGATATCTTCCATTTTATCTTGCATTTATTTCGTCTCTTCTTTGGTTTCTTATTATTGTCCTTGCCTTTCTACATTACTGGCTGTTACTCATTCTCCTCATCCTTCTATTACTGTTCACCTTTTATATTTTTACTTATCCCTCTCTTCCTTCTACTCATCCCTATCCTTCTATTACTTCTCCTCTTCCTTCTTCTCTATCCTCTTCTCCATTATTCTTGCCTTCCTCCTATTTCTCCCTTTTCCTCTTATCCCCTTCTTTATTTCAATTGTTCTTCCTTGTCTCTTTTCTTCTAATTTTCCTCATAATTCTCGTCTTCCATTTATTCTTCCTCTTCCTAATCTTTCTCATCATCATTGCCTTCCTGTCACTCCTTTACTCATATTTTGCCAAGCTGGAATTCTCGAGGTGGGACTTGAAAACTATTATGTGGTGGAACCTGTATAATATTATGTACCAAACGTGTTACATTATATATTTACTGTTAACTCTATCCTGGCCTGGGTATGATTTATGTGGTGGAACCTGTATAATATTATGTACCAAACGTGTTACATTATATATTTACTGTTAACTCTATCCTGGCCTGGGTATGATTTTTTTTTTTTTTTTTTTTTTATTTAGTTTGCTTTCTAGAACTGATCAAGTTTTAAAAAACACCCTCAAGAACCCTCTTCTAGATAAAATTGTACGTTTTTCGGCAGAAGAATGTTCCGGACCTATGCTGGTTCCGGACCTATGCTGGTTCCGGACCTATGCTGGTTCCGGACCTATGCTGGTTCCGGACCTATGCTGGTTCCTCCTAATTCACAGGCTGGCTATCGCTCGCAAAGAAAAAATTGAAACCTAAATGAAAACAAAAAATAATAATATTGACAAGGAAATGGGCGATAAGTCTTAATATCGCCAAACTAATGCGGTTAAGCATGAAGGAGAAAGGGGTCCAGAAAAACCAGACACCTCCCCTTAAAACTAACCATGTTTTACAGTGTTTGGGAGACCAGTGCATAAACAAATACATTGATATATTTGTATCTTTGTGTTGTCCCTTTTCGGGCTCTGTCTCGAGTCGGCCACCCCCAGAAACAAAAAATGGGGTATGCGCCTGAGTAGATAGATAGATAGATGTTCTTGTTTCTTTGCAAATTGAATTGAATATATGCATTACTATCTGCACGGAAGGAAAGTTTATATTCAAGTTGCATGTCAGTGTTAAAAATGTCCTTAATGCCAAGTCCAAGAAAACTTTCCTTTAGATGAAATTAGTTTACGAGAAGTTGTGCGTGGTGCGATAATAGAAAAGAGACCATGGTATTAAATAGTACTCATGGTGGATTTGTATAAGTGTACAAAAGCTGGCATTTATATTATTATTGTAGGCTGCAGATTATCCTAACAAATTTCCTATTTATTAACCTTTTCCATATTAGGACGCGTTTTTTGTCTCTTATTCTGGCTATTAGTAGACGAATTTAGGCATTGTAGGAACGACATACAGCATTCAAAGGGTTAAATTCGATCCCATTGAACCTCTCTAAACTTTATAAACTCATCTAACAAAACCCTGTACAAATTAACGAGTGCGTCCTGGTATACTAAAGGGGTTAACCCATTGGATAACGCCCAATTTTCATTAGATTTTGGCTGTCAATAGGCAATTTTAATATGCTTATACAGACCTACAAAAATCAAAAGGGTTTAAGACTAATAAAGTAATCCTCAGACTTACAATAGATTCGTTATAAATAGATTGGAATAGTGTATTGATAGCCAGAATAAAGTCATAATTATGTTATCGTATGATGTATAATATAATATAATCATATTTTAATATAAGGTACAGGCGTCATTAAAGAGAGCAATGTCATAATTAGTCATGGAAGTTTTTGTTTATTGAAGGAGAGCTGTCATGCATATCTATTTCTGTGTATATATGTATATTTTCTCTCTATCTATCTATCTATCTATCTATCTCTCTCTCTCTCTCTCTCTCTCTCTCTCTCTCTCTCTCTCTCTCTCTCTCTCTCTCTCTCTCTCTCTCTCTCTCTCTCTCTCTCTCTCTCTCTCTCTCTCTCTCTCTCTCTCTCTCTCTCTCTCTCTCTCTACAGGCTGACCAGTATACTTGTGCACTGTTGTCATTTTCTTCCCAGCTGATGGTAAATCGTAATCTCACCATAAATACACAGCTATTGACAAAATTATATATCCAAATAAATTGTGCTGTTTAGTTTGTAAATTTGGCAGTAGCATGATGTAGAGATATAACGGTCACTTATTGGTCTGGTATTTATAGAAACATCAGTTGCTAAGGTATTCACCTTTCCGCCAGCTGAAATATAACCGACAATAGTTATTAATATATTATAAGGTATAGTCACTCATAAAAGCTCGATAACAATTGTTCATTATCTTAACATAAATTATGTTTTTGCCCCCAAACGCTGAAAAGGACGTCTAAAGTAAATATACATACAGCTATTAGTAGTTTTCATTGTATGCGAGACGTAGTTTTGAAAATATATAAAAATTAACCAATATATTTGATTACTTATACATTAGGCCTATATGATTTAATATGATAAATAATAACGATGGAAACTTCAATGCCAAATAGATAAATCTTGTCAATAAATATAGATAATTTATGATGTGTGAGAGAGAGGTGTATTTTGAGGAGAGCCAGGTGAAAATAATGTTGGGGAAGTAGCCTGGAAGAGTTTTTGAGTACCGTTCGGAAAAGTTTGGAAATATAAAAGGTTTTGAATGAGAAATATTCCTCAGAAGTTTTGTGGAGAGAGAGAGAGAGAGAGAGAGAGAGAGAGAGAGAGAGAGAGAGAGAGAGAGAGAGACTAACTTGCCTTTCATTTTAAGTTGCCACCAGACAGTTTTATTCAACATACACTGGGAATGCAAAGGGTATTTAAACTGTTCACAATACTGTGTTCCTTAACATTATATTGGTAGTGACAAACTCATTTACTATACGAATAATTATAATATATGCATCAAATAATTACAGGTAAATGCCAATCAATATACCCAACTTGATTATGTTTAGTTATATTCTACTGTTTTCATTTGTCAGTTACCTAAATCTACTTCTACACATAAGCCTACAAATATTTCTAAGAATGTATCAAAGGAGTACAAAGGAAATCAAGCAACAACAGGTCTAGTGACCCTTCTAGGCTGCTTGTCCTCCAAAACACTGAGGATCAAGTGTCCAAACAGTGGTTTAGAGTGGGTAAGGGAACATTGGAAAGGGAACTACTGCCCTGCCACTAACGTGGCAGGACTAGGAAGTTAGTAGGGGACATATGGGTTAGTAACTGAGGGGAGGATAAAATAAAGTTATTCATTTACAAACGCAGTCAGACGCGGGTTTGATGCGAGATATTTGTCTAGGCGGAATTTAAATGAATCAACGGTGCTGCAGTCTATAACGTCTCGGGGAAGCCCATTCCACAAGTTGACAACTCGATTGAAGAAGAAATTCTTAGATTTGTGTGAGTTAAAAGATTTACCAATAATTTTGCAACCGTTTCCCCGCGTGTAATTAGATTGGTCGATAGTGAAGTACTTACTACAGTTCATATTGTCGATGCCTTTGATGATTTTGAACACTTGAATTTAGTCACCTCTTAATCTGCGCTGGGTTAAAGGAAATAGATTTAATTCTCTAAGACGCTCTTCGTATGGTTTGTTCTTTAGGCTAGGTATCATTTTGGTAACTCTACGTTGAACTCGTTCTAGCTTGTTTATGTCTTTTTGGTAATAAGGGCACCAGCATTGAACGCAGTATTCCAGAAGAGGGCGGACTAAGGAATTGTAAAGGGTTAGGATTACGTCTTTGGATTTATGCTCAAATGATCTGCCTATAAAGCCAATTATTTTGTTTGCCTTCTTAACAACTTCTGAACATGAATCCACTAATGCTTGTACACACACACACACACACACACACACACACACACACACACAGAGCCCGTAGCCTAGTAGGTAGCGCTCTCGTCTCTCAAACGAGGGATCGGGGATTCAATCCCCCGGCCGGGCGGAGACAAATTGGGCTTGTCTCCTTTCATGTGTTAGCCTCAGTTCACCTAGCTGTAAATAGGTACCTGGAATAAGTGGACGACGTTGTGACGTCCCATCTGGGGTTGGCAAAAATGGTACAAGGCGAGATGGGTATCATATGGTTCACCTAAGCTACTGGTCAACCTAAGCCTTCGGGTGAGACTGGTACCGTAGTGAGAATGGTACCATACAGATTAAACCTAAGCCTTCGTTTCCAGATGTCGCCAATTGGCTAAAATACAGACTACACACACATCCACAGCCATTCCAACGATACATAAACACTTAACATGCATTTCACGCAATACATTCCCAGTTAAGGAGGCGCGATAATAATGAGCTTAGCTCGCATTGCGTGGATTCCCCTTGACGAAACAAGCAAGTAAATAACACACACACTTACTCTCATGGTTATTTTATGATAATTTGTATTCTGCACATGCATCATTATTGTATTTATTTATTTTGTTTGTAAACTGAGCTTACCATCCTCATATCTGTACATCTCATGTTCATCCACTAAATTGTAAAATGTGTATTTTCAGCTCATGAGGCTGCCATTCTTTAATAAACCGTTTATTATTATTATTATTACACACACACACACACACACACACACACACACACACACACACACACACACACACACACACACACTCATAATCTGCTCTCAGATCGCTTAAGGGTCGCTCTACTGGTGATCTTCTTTCATATCTTACTAACTCTTGGTCATCCTCCTTTCGGGAATTCGGTGAAACTTTTTATATTGCACTAGACATATCGAAAGCCTTCGATAGAGTCTGGCACAAATCTTTAATTTCTAAACTACCCTCCTTCGGTTTCTATCCCTCCATCTGTGCCTTTGTCTCTAATTTCCTTTCCGGCCGTTCCATAGCCGCGGTTGTGGACGGCCATTGTTCACTTCCTCACCCTATAAACTCCGGTGTTCCTCAGGGCTCTGTCCTATCTCCTATTCTCTTTCTAATTTTTATAAATGATCTCTTCAACTGTACCTCAATTCCCATCCATTCATACCAGACGACTCAACCTTACACTATTCCATTAGTTTTTCAGAACGCCCCAGCCAGCAATCCCTCAATGACAAACGTAATGAAGCCATAGAACTCTTAAATTCTGATCTAAATACCGTACTATCTCCAATTGGGGCAGAGAAAACCTTGTTACCTTTAATGCTTCCAAAACCCAATTTCTCCATCTATCTACCCGTCAGGATCTCCCAGCGGACTATCACTTAATCTTCAACAATACAAAAATCAATCCTTCATCTTCTCTCAATATTCTTGGTGTCTCTTTTTCTTCTGCTCTCAGTTGGAAGGACCATATTACCAGTCTTGCTAAGGCAGCCTCCCAGAAGCTGGGTGTGCTCAACCGCCTTAGGGGGTTCTTTTCCCCTGCACAGCTTCTTGCTCTGTACAGAGGCATAGTGCATCCTTGTATTGAGTATTGTTCACATGTGTGGGGAGGGTCCTCTCACACCGCTCTCCTAGACAACGTTGAAAGGAAGGCCTTTCGTATCATTAACTCCCATCCACTCACTAACTCTCTGCAATCTCTCTCTGTCCGCCGCAATGTTGCATCTCTCTCGCTATTCTATCGCTACTATAATAATCAGTGTTCCTCAGAGCTTTCCCAGTGTATACCACCTCCTTTACGTAGGGCACGTGGTACCCGTCTTGCAACTCAATCCCACCCCTACTCTGTGCAACTCTCCAACCCAAGAGTGAAACGTTACTCTCAAACTTTCTTCTACTCATCAGCTGAGCTCTGGAACTCTCTCCCAGAATCAGTCTTTCCCTCTTCCTATGACTTAAATTACTTCAAACTCCGTGTGTCCAGGCATTTTGGCTCGAACATCCCTTGATTTTGGCCCTGTCACTCTTTCAACTATGGGAGAGGCACTCGCTATAGGCAGTTCTGCCTTTTGCCTCCCTCAATCACATAGGAAAAAAAAAAAAAAAAAAAAAACATACACACACAGAGGCTAGCAAAGGTTCGATGTTTGTTAATCCGTTGTTTACCTCTTCTCACCTTTCCTCAAGCCTTCTATTGACCCCCTCTTCTCCCCATCCCTCCCCTCCCTTCCACTCCCCACCCCTCGCCTCCCATCCATTTAAGGGGAGATGGGTTGTTTTTCTGATCCCCTTTCTCCCTCGTGCTAAGTCCTATTTGTTTTTAGATTATTTGACGTTCGGTCCATTAGTTTGGCTATTTAAATACCTGTCGCCTCATTTTAGGACCTTTCGTGTCATTTAGGTCTCGATTTTTTCCTGGCGAGCGATAGCGAGCCTGAAATTTTAAGAGGAGCCGGCCTTTGGCCGGAACATTTTTCTACCGAAAAATGTACAAATTTATCTTGAAGAGGGGTCTAGGGAGTGTTTTTCTAAGCATGACGGAGGTCTATCAAGGAAACTAAGAAATAAAGGAATACATGAATTAATAGAAAACAAACAAAACAAAAAACGGGCCATCTCCCCTTAACCTCATCCCTACCCCACACATCTCCCCTCTCGTATCTTTCTCACTTCTAATGTCCTTCCCTCACTTACTTCCTTCCTGATCCCCTCCCTACCTACTTTCCTCCCCTTCCATTCTTACCCCTCCCCTCCCTCCCTCCCTCACGAAGCTAAGAATTTCTTCTTCAACCGAGTTGTCAACTTATGGAATGGGCTTCCCCGAGATGTCATAGACTGCAGCACCGTTGATTCATTTAAACTTCGCCTAGACAAATATCTCGCATCAAACCCGCGACTGACTGCGTTTGTAAATGAATAACTTTATTTTATCCTCCCCTCAGTTACTAACCCATCTGTCCCCTACTAACTTCCTAATCCTGCCACGGACATTAGTTCCAGGGCAGTAGTTCCCTTTTCAATGTTCCCTTACCCACTCTAAACCACTGTTTGGACACTTGATCCTCAGTGTTTTGGAGGACAAGCAGCCTAGAAGGGTCACTAGATCTGTTGTTGCTTGATTTCCTTTGTACTCATTTGTACATCCAAATCACCCCTCCTACCTTTCTCATATCTTAAATAATGTCCCTTTAATTGTTATATCTTATATTTCTCACCTTCCCTCTTTCAACCCAAGCCCCTCCCATCTTTTACTTTTTTTTTCTTCCGACGTGTCCTCTCTCTCTCTCTCTCTCTCTCTCTCTCTCTCTCTCTCTCTCTCTCTCTCTCTCTCTCTCTCTCTCTCTCTCTCTCTCTCTCTCTCTCTCTCTCTCTCTCTCTCTCTCCTACTCCCTCTGCTATTATTCATTGTCTGTTCACCCACCCCGTTCACTCTCCTTCCCACTTTATGTCAATCCCAATCCCACGTATTGTCCTTTCCATCCCTCATTCTCACTCCCTACCCCATCCCTTCCAGTTTCCTATCCCAACTCTAGCCCCCTTCCTCCCTCCCCACTCCTCGTACTATTAGTCCTATTTTTTTCCTATCCCACTGCCACTGTATTTTTTCTCCCACCCCATTTACTCAACTTTCTACTACCCCCAGCTCACTCACTGTCTTGTCCATCCCTCCCATCTTCCACCCCTTCCCATATGCTACATCCCGCCCATCTTCCAGTCTCCATCCCACCACCCTACTGCCCATCCTTTCAAGTTTTCTATCTCTCACCCTATTACTAGTTCTATTTTTATCTCCCACCCTGCTTATTCAATTAACTATCAATACCATTCTATTATCTGTCCCTTCCATCACTTCCCATCCCACCCACCTCAACTATCTATCACTCCCATCCCACCCACCTCAACTATCTATCACTTCACTCTCACTCCATGTCTAGTATTCCCATCCCACTCACTTCCCTCTCCACCCCTCACTCCCTCTTCTTCCATCCCACACTATTCCTCCCTCCCACCCCACCCTACCCCAATCTTCCCACCCACTCCTCTTCATCTCACTCCACTTCCTACCCAGTCTTCCTCCCAGTACCTAACCATTCCATCCATCCTCATTTTACCCTACACCATTCTCATTCCTCACTCCCACTCCATGTCTATTATGCCCATCCCACTCACTTCCCTTTCCACCCCCCACTCCCTGCTCTTCCATCCCACTCTAGGCCTCTCTCCCACCCCACCCTATCCCCTTTTTCCCACCCACTCCTCTTCCTCTCACTCCACTTCCTGCCCTCCTAATACCTAACCATTCCATCGATCCTCATTTTACCCTCTCCCATTCCCACTCCATGTCTAGTATTCCCATTCCACTCACTTCCCTTTTCATCCCTCACTCCCTGCTCTTCCACCCCACCCTAGTTCTCCCTTCCACCCCACCATGTCCCCTTTTTCCGACCCACTCTCCGTTCTCTCACTCCACTTACTACGCAGTCCCATTTTTTGTTGTCTATGTGAGTGAGGGAGACAAAAGGCAGAAATGTCTCTCCCAGAGTTGAAAGAGTATCAGGGCCAAAATCAATTGACATTCGAGCCAAAATGCTTGGACACACGGAGTTTGAAGCAATTTAAGTCATAGTAAGCTAACCATTCCTATCTCTCCCATCCTATTCACATATTTATCTCCACCATTCCCATTCCTATCCCCCCCACACCTCTCCCCCTCCCCCCACCACACCCCCTGTATTGATTGGTGAGGTCCAAGTCAGGTGTATTCGGCCCTCCCTCTCCCTCCACCCACCCTTTCTCTGTATCTCAGGCTCAGTTTACCCCTTGGTCTATCTGCACCCTTCACTTTCCGTAGATGTTGTAATACATCTTTGTTTATTTCAATTTTGATATTCGTCTTTTTACAAGTATGGCATATGACTGTTATTCAGTCTTTTCTTTTCTGTTTTACTCTTTTTCTATATTTATTCAGTTTTTTGCATTGGATAACAACATACGGTTTGGTTGTCCAGCTTATGGGATGAAGGAGTTAGAGGTTCAAAGTTGGTAGAGCTCACATACCACACACACACACGCTCACATACCACACACACACACGCTCACATACCACACACACACACGCTCACATACCACACACACACACGCTCACATACCACACACACACACGCTCACATACCACACACACACACGCTCACATACCACACACACACACGCTCACATACCACACACACACACGCTCACATACCACACACACACACGCTCACATACACACCACACTCTCTCTTTCTCTAATAATTATCAACATCATCATCAGCCCTTAATCGTTCTCTGGTATACCAAGTCCCAAGCATGACCCTGGCCTGCGTGCTGAGTAAGGGAGACGGGATCAAGGGATGTTTTTTTTTTTCCCCTAGACCCTCTTCTCCCTCATGTATAGCCCCATTAGTTTTGAAATCTTAAAACGTTCACCCTATTAATTTGGCAATTTGAGGACCTTTCGTCCCATTTCTTTGCCAATATTAAGACCTTTCGTATCATTTAAGAACATAAGAAATCGAAAATCTGCATAAGGTCGACCGGCCCACACGAGGCAGAGTCCATTCGAACCAACCCATATTATTCATATGATTATCCAGTTAGCCGTTCTTGAGCTAATCACTGCATTAGGCAATCTATTTCACACATCTACAACTCTGTTCCCAAACCAGTGCTTACCTATATTTTTTCTAAAGCGGAACTTATCGAATTTGAAACCATTTGAACGGGTTATCTCGCATTTATTAAGCTTAATTACCATATTAATACCTCCCGTATTGATTTGGATGTCGATTTTTTCCTAGCGAGCGATAGCGAGCCTGTAATTTAGGAGGAACCTTTTCTACTGAAAAAATGAAAAAAAATAAAAAAAATATACAAATATATCTCGAAGGAGGGTTAGGGAGGTCATGTTGTGGAATAACAGTATATTTGCCTATAATGCTAATGGATTATCGTGCTGTCCTTGTATTAGCTGGGTGTATTTCCACCAATATACCTGTAAAGGGATTGATTATTAGACACTTAATTTACCCTTTACATACCCATAATTTGTGACGGCTTATTAGAGTATTATGGTGATCAATAACGCAATCAACCCTTCATATCACTGTACCAGTTTGATGGCCTGGCAACTGTACACAGACCTCTCTCGACCTTTTCCGTGACTCACTCGACTGTCACTCTCGGCCATGTTACTCCTGCCGTCATTGTTTACCCTTTTCAAGATTATGATGCATATTCCCAGTTAATGCTGGTTATCATTACACGATGTTATGCAATTTAGGAAGGATCTGCGGGAATATTATGGTAACGACTGTCCCAATTAGCCCTCTGATTTCCATATACCCTTCCTAATCTGTATATAATCGTCTAATAATATCCAGAAAACTGAAATGCAATGCGTAATGGTATCTTCTCAGGGTTAAATCACCTCATGGTTATTTCATGTGGGAAGCCATGAAAAGAGTGAAGTTGGGGAAAGCACCAGGAACAGATGGAGTGTGTGGGGAAATGTTGAGGTATGGTGGTGAGATAGTGATAGAATGGGTATGGAAAATGTGCAAACTAGCATGAGAGAAGGGGAGTGCACCCGATGACTGGAAGACTGGCATAATAGTCCCCCTATATAAGGGCAAAGGGGAAAGAGGAGTGTGTGGTAACCACCGAGGAATATGTCTTCTAAGCGTAGTAGGGAAGGTATACAGTAGGGTAGTGATTGAGAGAGTGAGAGTGAGAACGGAGAAATGGATAGGCGACGAGCAGGGAGGTTTTAGGAAGGGAAGAGGATGTGATCAATCAGATTTTTACCCTGAATTGTGTTGTGGAGAAGTATCTGGAGAAGAAACAAAAGGTGTATGTTGCCTTTATGGACATGGAGAAGGCCTATGACAGAGTGGATAGAGAAGGTTTGTGGAAAGTACTTAGAATATACGGAGTAGAGGGCAAGTTGCTGAAAGCAGTGAAGAGCATGTATGAGGGTGCAAAGGCGGCAGTACGTATGGAGAGTGAGCAGAGCGAGTTCTTTGACCTGAATGTTGGTTTGAAACAGGGGTGTGTGATGTCCCCGTGGTTGTTTACTGTATATATGGATGGAGTTATGAAAGAAATACTATCAAGAGCAGTGGATGTTGGTGTATCGCTGAAAAGGGAGGGAATTGAGTGGAAGCTACCTATACTGCTGTATGCGGATGATACAGTTCTGATGAGTGATAATGAATGGGAGTTGCAGGGTCTGGTAAATGAGTTTGGAACAGTGTGCGAAAAACGGAATTTGAAGATAAATACGGGGAAGAGCAAGGTTATGGTCTTCGAAAGGGGTGAAGTCACAGAGTGTGAGGTGAAGCTGAACGGTCAGGCTATGGAGATCGTCAACTCTTTTAAGTATCTGGGCAGTGTGTTGAGTAAAGATGGGACTATGGATGAAGAGGTGCGGGAGAGGGTACAACATGGGAAGAGGGTTGTAGGAACGCTAAAAGCAGTAACAAGAAATAGGGTGGTCAGTATGGAAGTGAAGAAGTCCTTGCATGACAGTGTGGTAATCCCGACACTGACTTACGGAAGCGAAGCATGGACGTTGGTTGAGAGACTCAGACCAAGAGTGAGAGCAGTGGAAATGAATTACTTAAGGAGTGCGTGCGGAGTTACATGGAGGGATAGACAGACTAATGAGGAAGTAAGAAGGAGGTGTGGTGTGGAGGTAGATGTGCTGGAAAGTGTGAAAAGGAACAACTTGAGATGGTTCGGCCATATGGAACGTATGGAAAGCTAGAGAATGACTAAGAGGGTGTACGAGAGCGAGGTGGAGGGACAGAGGGGGAGAG